>JAUCMX010000005.1:6110704-6130525 GCA_033459395.1 Hemibagrus guttatus | reverse complement strand
TCACATCATCTCTCCCTCTTGCTTTGCAGTGCACATTGCTCCCCTTTTTGTTTCACTTTAGGCATTCTCCCACTGAATTTTTTGGTGGCTGTCACTCTGTGCTTGTGCTCCATTTTAGACATAATGAATCTACTGCTTATGTTATAAAGTGAAAAGCAGCTCTGACTCCATCATTTCATACCAACAGCAAAACCCAAAGCAACTGTGAGAGTGAATCCTCAGAGCTCCATCTACACTGGAGACACCGTCACCCTGAGCTGTGAGCTACAGCAGGAGACTGGATGGAAGTTTCTCTGGTATAAAAATAATCAATGGTTATGGAGTCTGAACAGTAAACAAGCAAAAACATTTAAAGTGACAGTCGATAATCCAGGAGAAACAGAGTATCAGTGTTGAGCACGCAAGAGAAACTACACCACAAATTACCGCTATCTCTACACAGAGTTCAGTGATCCTGTCAAGATTACAGCAAGAGGTATGTCATTTTTGATTTTTCATCATGATTGTTTTTCCTCTTTTCATCACAGGTTTGTAAGAAAGGGGCAAAAAATCAATTGTAATTATTGTAATTAATTTTTGTTTTAATATGCCCAAATGTAATATATTTATATATATAAATATCTTCATGAAAACTGTTGTGAAGTCTTAAAGATTATCCACAAATTTACTGTAATTAAAAAGATACTTTAATACATGAAACCAAACACAGGCTATAATTGTGACGGGGCTCTGCCAGAGGCGGAAGTGTCCGGATCCATATGCCGAGCCGGCAGTAGGGAAAACACAGTATCGGAAATCGGGGACAGGCAATAAATCGGCAACAGGTAATCCACAGTCCAAGCAATATAATCCGACAAGGGTAATCCAAAGGGGGAAACACGAAAACAGTTCAAAGTCCGAAAACCAAACAAATCAACATCCAAGAAAGAGCAAAAGAGTATCCAATACACAATCCAAGTCAAAGCCAGAAATCCATCAGGGTAAGCGCTCGGTATAGTCATAAAGAACATTACTTTGCGTCGTGCAGGTAGTGCGCACCGTATTTAAATCCCCAGGTAATCTGGAAGTGAACTCAAAATACGGGCGAGGGCTCCCTCTCGCGGTCACCTCTAGTGCGAGTCGTGACAGAGCCCCCCCCCTAGGAACAACTCCCGAGGTTCTACGCCGAGGGCGCCCCCTCGGGCGCGGAGCAGGCCTCCCCGGATGAGCGCGGTGGAAGTCCTCAATCAGCGACGGGTCGAGGATGTCCCCGGAGTCCACCCATGAGCGCTCCTTGGGGCCGTACCCCTCCCAGTCCACCAGATACTGCAGACAGGACCGGACTCGCCTGGAGTTCAGGACGGCCCGCACCTGGTACGCCGGAGACCCCTCAATGTCCAGGGGTGGTGGTGGCGCCACACCGGTCCTCGCCTCTCCGACCGCAGGGTGCGCTGGCTTGAGCAGCGACACGTGGAAAGTCAGGCATATACGATAAGATGCTGGGAGCCGGAGACGGTAAGCCACTGGGTTGACCTGGCGAATGATTTCAAATGGGCCGATGAACTTGGGGCTAAGCTTTTTGCAGGGCACACGAAGATGGAGGTTGCGGGTTGACAGCCAGACTTTCTGTCCCACCTGGTAGGACGGGTGCGGTCGGCGACGACGGTCCACCTGAATCCTCTGCCTCCTCACAGCCCTTTGTAGTCGAACATGAGCGCGCTCTCATACCTCTTGGCTCAGACGGTACCACTCCTCCACAGCAGGGACGTCGGAAGGTTCCCCGGACCAAGGGAACAATGGTGGCTGGTAGCCCAAGATACACTGAAATGGCATTAGTCCTGTGGAGGAGTGAATAAGGGAGTTCTGAGCGTACTCTGCCCATGGCAGGAATTCACTCCACTGATGCTGTTCCCTGCTACAGTAGGACCTGAGGAAGCGTCCAATCTCTTGGTTGAGCCGCTCCGCCTGCACATTAGATTGAGGGTGATAACCTAAGCTTAGGCTCACCCCGATGCCCAGATGGACACACAGCGCCCCCCACACCCGGGAGGTGAACTGCGGGCCCCGATCTGACACGATATCCTCGGGTAGGCCGAAGTTGCGGAACACATGCTGGAACATGGCGTCGGCCGTCTGCATGGCCGTGGGCAGTCCATTTAGTGGAATCAGCCGGCACCCCTTGGAAAACCGGTCCACCACGACCATAACGGTAGTAAATCCCCCCGAATCCGGCAGGTCAGTTAAAAAGTCCACCGACAGGTGCGACCATGGGCGCCTAGGAGTCGGAAGGGGCTCCAGCAGTCCCTCCGGGAGATGGCGACTGGTCCGCGACTGCGCACACGTCGGGCAAGCATGCACGTACTCCTCTACATCCAAGCCCAGGGAGGGCCACCAGAACCGGCAACGTGTGAGCTGCGTCGAAGGGTGGATACCTGGACGACCAGAACTGGGGGCCTCGTGCACCCACTGCATCCCCTGTTGCCGGAATAGTTGGGGCACGAAGGTCCTATCTGGCGGACAGCTGGCGGGTGGCGACTCGTTGGCGTGAGCTCGCCGAATCTCCTCCATGAGGTCCCAATGGACCGGTGCCAGAAGAGCGGTGGCCGGCAGGATGGGTTCAGGTTTGCCGGGGTCATTGGCCAACTCAAACTGTCTGGAGAGAGCATCTGCCTTGCTGTTCTTGGACCCAGGGCGGTACGTCACCGTAAACACAAACTGGGTGAAGAATAGCGGCCACCGAGCCTGTCAAGGGTTCAGCCGCTTGGCTCCACGGAGGTACTCCAGGTTACGGTGGTCGGTGAGTACTTGAAACGGATGACGTGCCCCCTCCAGCCAGTGGTGCCACTCCTCTAGCGCCGCCTTGATGGCCAGTAGCTCTCGGTTACCGACGTCATAGTTCCTTTCAGTGGCCGTCAATTTCCTTGAGTGAAAGGCGCAAGGATGGAGTTTCCCGGGCTCCCCATGCTGTTGGGAGAGCACCGCCCCTATGCCACTGCAGGAGGCGTCAACCTCCACCACGAACGGCAGCTCTGGGTCAGGGTGCCTTAGGATGGGTGCTGTGGTGAATCGATCCTTCAACTGAAGGAAGGCTGTACGAGCCTGGTCCGTCCAGGACAGTTTTTTGGGCTTCCCCCTGAGTAATGACGTCAGGGGCCCGGCTACCAAGCTGTAGTTCCGTATGAACCGTCGGTAAAAGTTGGCAAAGCCCAGGAAACGCTGCAGCTCCTGCACCGTAGAAGGTTCGGGCCACCCCGTAACTGCCTGGACCTTGACTCCCTGATGCAAAATCACGTATCCCAGGAATGTTACCTTGGAACGGTGAAATTCGCACTTCTCCAACTTGACGTAGAGGTGGTGCTGTTGCAATCTGGCGAGTACCTCCCGAACCTGAATCACATGTTCCTCCATGGAGGCCGAGTACACCAGGATGTTGTCGATGTAGGCGATGACACCTCTTCCCAGCAGGTCCCGGAAAACCTCGTTGATAAGGGCCTGAAACACTGCTGGGGCGTTGGTGAGGCCGAAAGTCATCACGCAATACTTGTAATGTCCATGAGTCGTGTGAAATGCAGTCTTCCACTCGTCCCCCTCTCGGATGCGCACCAAGTTGTACGCACTACGGAGGTCCAGTTTGGTGAACACCCGCGCTCCCCGCAGCTGCTCCTTAGTACTTAGTCCCCTCTTCACGATACATTCCCGGCTGGTGCGAGAAAATTGCTCGCACTGTCGCAAAAACCCGCGACAACGATCAGCTGATCCATTGAATTTTTCTGGCAGCGCAAGCCGGGGTGACTCACCGTGCGTAGGTGGCGGATCGCGAGGAGAAGCGATCACCACTCGGCTCAGCTGAGCCTGCATATCCGCCAGCTGATCTTGATAGGCGCGAATAATCGCTCCTTGTCGCACGATGATTTCGCGCAGCTTTGCTGAATCCGTGATAGGCGAAGTAATCTGTGACAGGGCTCCGCCAGAGGCGGAAGTGTCCGGATCCATATGCCGAGCCGGCAGTAGGGAAAACACAGTATCGGAAATCGGGGACAGGCAATAAATCGGCAACAGGTAATCCACAGTCCAAGCAATATAATCCAACAAGGGTAATCCAAAGGGGGAAACACAAAAACAGTCCAAAGTCCGAAAACCAAACAAATCAACATCCAAGAAAGAGCAAAGAGTATCCAATACACAATCCAAGTCAAAGCCAGAAATCCGTCAGGGTAAGCGCTCGGTATAGTCATAAAGAACATCGTCGTGCAGGTAGTGCGCACCATATTTAAATCCCCAGGTAATCCGGAAGTGAACTCAAAATACGGGCGAGGGCTCCCTCTCGTGGTCACCTCTAGTGCGAGTCGTGACAATAATATTAATTACAATTTTTAATTTCACTTTCTGTTTCACATTTTGTTTCTGGAGAGACTAATGATATTATGTTGGAAATCATACAAAACATCATCCCATGCTTTTTATTTTTTTTTATTTTTAACTACACTGCACTGTTCTGTTTTCTTCTGTGATAGAATCACAAGTAGAAGTACAATGATCTTCACAGGTCATATAAAGATTAAAGCCTACACTGACCAGTAGAGTTTAACTAGATCTAGATGTGGTGTTTAAAAACAAACATGAAATAAATAATATTAACAGATCAGAATCATAATCAGAAAAGTTTTTATTGCCAGGTACAGCAAAGGGTTTGCGAAGAGCACTTTACAGTACTAGGAATTTGTCTTAGTGTCAGGTGCAAACATATACACAAATACAATTTTAAAATAAACTAGAATAAATTAAATAAAACTGTTAACAGAAAGTGACTTAAGTGTTGCAATTTACAATGATCTATCAGTTCATAAGGAAATAATAATCCATCTGTAAATATAGTTATGGTATAATTTTTTTTTAATGTTCTATTATTTTTCTACAACAAGTGGCATCCATAAATCCTGATAATCAGGTGTTCAGTGGAGAGACAGTCACTCTGAGATGTGACATACAGAATGAAAGTGTCTCTAGCTGGCAGTACAGCTGGTATGAAGATACTTCACACAGTCCTGTCAGTAGTGTACAGGTGTACAGAATCAGTGGTGTTGAAGTGACCCACACAGGTAAATACACCTGTAGAGGAGCATACACACTCCTCACACTCCAGTGATGCTGTTACACTGACTGTATCAGGTGAGTCTGTCAGGTAAAAATGTGCAATTAGACATTCATGAAAATAATCTAGCCATAGGGGTCACAATAGAGAGGGTTGCGTCAGGAAGGGCATCCAGAGTAAAACATTGCCAAATTTAATCATGCGAATCATCAGTACGAATTTCATACCGGATCGGTCGAGGCCTGGGTTAACAATGACCGCCATCAGCACAATTGACCTACAAAGCGCCGGTGGAAATTGGGCTACTGTTGGTCAAAGACGTAGTGGAGGGAGGAGAGTGCATAGACAGAGAGAGAAGAGGAAAGGTAAGAGTGTAGGACTGAGAATAGGAACTCTGAATGTTGGTACTATGACAGGGAAAGGTAGAGAGCTGGCTGATTTGATGGAGAGAAGGAAGGTGGATATACTGTGTGTACAGGAGACCAGGTGGAAAGGTAGCAAGGCTCGTAGTATAGGTGCAGGATTCAAGCTGTTTTATTATGGTGTGGATAGTAAGAGAAATGGGGTAGGTGTGGTCCTGAAGGAGGAGTTTGTGAGGAATGTTCTGGAGGTGAAGAGAGTGTCAGACAGGGTGATGAGTCTGAAGTTAGAGATTGAAGGGATGATGTTGAATGTTGTTAGTGGTTATGCCCCACAGGTAGGTTGTGAGTTAGATGAGAGATAAAGATTCTGAAGTGACTTAGATGAGGTGATAGAGAGTATTCCCACGGGTTAGAGAGTGGTGATAGGAGCAGATTTTAATGGCCATGTTGGTGTCCATTAAATGAGGAGGTGATTGGCAAGTCTGGAGATAAGGAAAGGAACCTTGAAGGACAGATGGTAGTGGACTTTGCTAAGAGGATGGACATGGCTGTAGTTAACACTTATTTTCAGAAGAGGGAGGAGCATAGAGTGACTTACAAGAGTGGAGGTAGGAGCACACAGGTAGACTACATCCTATGTAGAAGAGGCAATCTGAAAGAGATTAGTGACTGTAAAGTGGTAGTGGGAGAGAGTGTAGTCAGACAGCATAGGATGGTGGTGTGTAGGATGACTCTGATGGTCTGTAAGAAGAAGAGGTCAAAGATAGAGATAGAGAAAAAAACCAAGTGGTGGAAGCTGAAAAAGGAGGAATGTTGTGAAGAATTTAGGTGGTCAGGTAGTGCTGCCAGATGACTGGGAAACTACAGCAGAAGTGATCAGGGAGACAGGGAGAAAGGTGCTGGGTGTGTCATCTGGAAGGAGGAAAGAAGATAAGGAGACTTGGTGGTGGAATGAGGAAGTTCAGGATAGTATCCGGAGGAAGAGGTTAGCCAAGAGGAAGTGGGACATGGACAGGACTGAAGAGAATAGACAGGAATACAAGGAGTTACAGCACAGAGTGAAAAGGGAGGTGTCTAAGGCCAAGCAGAAGGTATATGACGAGTTGTACACTAGGTTAGACACTAGAGAAGGAGAGAAGGACTTGTACAGTTTAGCTAGGCAGAGGGTTCGAGATGGGAAAGATGTGAAGCAAGGTAGAGTTATTAAGGATAGAGATGGAAGGGTGCTCACAAGTGAGGAGAGTGTACAGAGGAGATGGAAGGAATACTTTGAGGAGCTGATGAATGAGGAAAATGAGAGGAAAAAAAGAGTAGAAGGGGTGAACTCTGTGGAACAGAAAGTAGATAAGATTAGAAAGGATGAAGTCAGGAAGGCTTTGAAGAGGATGAAAAGTGGGAAGGCAGTTGGTCCTGATGACATCCCGGTGGAGGTCTGGAAGTGCCTGGAAGAGGCAGCAGTGGAATTTTTAACTAGTTTGTTTAACAGCGTTTTAGAGAGTGAGAGGATGCCTGAGGAATGGAGGAGAAGTGTGTTAGTGCCGAGCTTTAAGAATAAGTGTGACATGCAGAGTTGCAGCAACTATAGGGGGATAAAGTTGATGAGCCATACAATGAAGCTATGG
The DNA here is from genome assembly GCA_033459395.1 of Hemibagrus guttatus. Classification (NCBI taxonomy): domain Eukaryota; kingdom Metazoa; phylum Chordata; class Actinopteri; order Siluriformes; family Bagridae; genus Hemibagrus; species Hemibagrus guttatus. The sequence continues at coordinate 6,123,470 of JAUCMX010000005.1, read as the reverse complement.
GAAAGAGTAGTGGAAGCTAGGTTAAGGAAGGTAGTGGAAATTTGTGAGCAGCAGTATGGCTTCATGCCCAGAAAGAACACAACAGATGCAATTTTTGCTCTGAGAATTTTGATGGAGAAGTATAGGGATGGTCAGAGGGAGTTGCACTGTGTGTTTGTAGACTTAGAGAAAGCGTATGACAGGGTGCCAAGAGAAGCTGTGGTACTGTATGAGGAAGTCAGGAGTAGCAGAGAAGTATGTCAGAGTGGTGCAGGACATGATGGACCAGTTGTCAGAGGAGGTCAGACAGGAGTCTCCTTGGACAATGATGTTTGCAGATGACATTGTGATCTGTAGTTAGAGCAGGTTGCAGGTGGAGGAAAACCTGGAGAGGTGGAGGTTTGCGCTGGAGAGAAGAGGAATGAAAGTCAGTCATAGTAAGACTAAGTACATGTGTGTGAATGAAAGGGAGGGAAGTGGAACAGTAAGGTTAGAGGGTGAAGAGGTGAAGAAGGTACAGGAGTTTAAGTACTTGGAGTAAACAGTCCAGAGTAATGGAGAGTGTGGGAAAGAGGTAAAGAAGCGAGTGCAGGCAGGTTGGAATGGGTGGAGAAAAGGTGTCGGGAGTTCTGTGTGATAGGAAAATTTCAGCGAGAATCAAGGGGGAGGTGAAGAAGACAGTGGTGAGACCGGCTATGCTGTATGGTTTAGAGACAGTGTCACTGAGGAAGAGACAGGAGTCAGAGCTAGAGGTAGCAGAGCTGAAGATGTTGAGGTTCTTTTTGGGAGTGACAAGGTTGGACAGGATTAGGAACGAGTACATCAGAGGGACAGCTCATGTTGGACGTTTGGGGGACAAAGTCAGGGAGGCCAGATTAAGACGGTTTGGACATGTTCAGAGGAGGGAGAGTGAGTATATTGGTAGGAGAATGTTGGACATGGAGCTGCCAGGCAGGAGGCAAAGAGGAAGGCCAAAGAGGAGGTATATGGATGGAATTAATGAGGATATGAAGCTAGTGGGTGCAAGTGTTGAGGATGCAGAAGATAGGGATAGGTGGAGAGAGATGATTTGCTGTGGCGACCCTTGAAGGGAAAAGCCAAAAGAAGAAGAACAGACATTCATGAAAATCTTCTTACTGTGCATTAAATAAACCAAACTCCTCTGTGTTTACCCGGCGGAGGACCTCACCTGGTCTCTCAACACCAACTCCATCACCAAGAAAGCCCAGCAGCGTCTCTACTTCCTGCGAAGGCTGAGGAAGGCTCATCTTCCACCTCTCATTCTGACCACCTTCTACAGAGGGTCCATCAAGAGCAACCTGAGCAGCTGCATCATTGCCTGGTTCGGGAATTGCACCGTCTAGGATCAAAAGACCCTGCAGCGTATAGTGAGGACAGCTGAGAAGATCATCGGAGTCTCTCTTCCCAGTAATGGACATTTACTCCACATGCTGCATCCGCAAAGCCAACAGCATTGTGGATGACCCCACACACCCCTCACACACACTCTTCACCCTCCTGCCATCTGGAAAGACGTACCGTAGCATTTGGGCCCACACAACCAGACTGCTGAACAGCTTATTTCCTCAGGCAATCAGGTGCCTCAACAGATAACTGAACTAAACTGAGGAACATGGACACACACGCATACACACACACACACACACACACACACCTGATATTGTTTACATGCACACGTCACGTTAATATTTCTACTATAACTTGAAATATTATATCTGTCTTAACTATTTCTGCTGCTATTCTTTGCACTCACTGTACAGCACCGTTCTTTTTTTGCACACAGTTGGCGTTATGTGTCTTGTTTGTCTGCACTGTCTCGTCATTCCCTGCACTTATGTTGTATGTTTAGTCACCTTGTATTTTGTTTTTGTTATGTGTAGCACCTCTGGTCCAGGCGGAATGTTGTTTCTTTTCACCATGTACTGCATCAGCTATATGTACGGTTGAAGTGACAATAAAGCTTCTTTGACTTTGACTTTTGCCTTTGAAATAAAGAGAGTAAAAACTTATGTATTTCCTGTGTAACAGAGAGACCACGGGCAGTACTGAGTGTATCTCCACAGAGCTGGCTGACTGAAGGAGACTCAGTGACTCTAAGCTGTGAGGTTACAGACTCCTCTACAGACTGGACATTCAGCTGGTACACAGTTGTTCCCTACAGAGACGGCTTAACTGGAATAAATAATAATCGTGGCTATAGCGTTGTAACGGAGCTCCGCTGAAGGCGGAAGTGTTTGGATCCATTCGCCGAACTGGCGATAGGGGGCGAGCAAAGACAGAGTCGAAAACAGGCTCAAAGTTCGGTAATGGTGTATTAAAGAAGAAAGTACAAACAAACAGGAAGATAGAGAAACGAAAGTCCTTAAACAGTCCAAGATCAAAATGCCAACAATAGATATAACAGGGATAATCCAATAGAATAAACTTTAAACAGTCCAGTTCAGCAATAGCAAGTAATCCACACAGGTAATCCAAAAGAGAAAACGTTAAACAGTCCGGTTCAATAACAGTAAGTAATCCACACAGGTAATCCAAAAGAGAAATCAATAAACAATCCAGGTCATGCACGAAAATCAATCCAACAACGAAACGCTCGGTAATCTCCATAGACAAAGATACTTCGCGCCGACCAGGAAGTGCGCAGCGTTTTTAAAGCCGGCGCGCACCCGGAAGTAAACTCAAAACACGGGCGATGGCTCCCTCTCGCGGTCACCTCTAGCGCGAGTTGTGACAGAGCCCCCCCCTCTAGGGACACCTCCTGGGGTCCCACGCCGCGGACGACCCCTGGGACGTGGCGCAGGCTTGTTCGGGTGGTCGCGATGGAAGTCCTCCGTGAGGGAGGGATCTAGGATGTCAACAGCGTTCACCCATGAATGTTCCTCGACTCCGTACCCCTCCCAGTCCACGAGGTACTGGATCCGCGACCGGACCCATCTGGAGTCCAAGAGGGCACGTACCCGGTATGCCGGGGACCCCTCGATGTCCAGCGGTGGTGGTGGCTCCCCGCTGTCCGGTGCTCCCTCAGCCAAAGGATAAGCAGGCTTGAGAAGAGACACGTGGAACGTAGGGCAGATACGATACGCCGCTGGGAGCCGCAGCCGATACGCCACTGGGTTGACCTGCCGGATTATCTCAAACGGGCCGATGAACCTGGGATTGAGTTTGCGGCACGGCAGTTTGAGACGGAGATTCCGTGTGGACAGCCACACCCGCTGGCCCACCTGGTAAGAAGGGTGTGGACGGCGACGCCGGTCGGCCTGTATCCTCTGACTACGCACCGCCCGCTGAAGACGTACATGTGCCCTCTCCCAGACCTCCTGGCTCCGTTGGTACCACTCCTCCACAGCTGGGACATCGGAAGGCTCCCCTGACCAGGGGAATAGAGGCGGCTGGTATCCCAGTACGCATTGAAATGGGGTTAGTCCCGTCGAGGAGTGGATGAGGGAGTTCTGGGCGTACTCCGCCCAAGGCAGAAACTCACTCCACCGCTGCTGCTCCCTGCTGCAGTAAGACCTGAGGAACCGGCCAATCTCCTGGTTGAGGCGCTCCGCCTGGCCATTGGACTGGGGGTGATAGCCAGAACTTAGGCTAACTCCGATATCTAGTCGTGCACACAACGCTCCCCACACCCGGGAGGTAAACTGTGACCCCCGGTCCGACACAATGTCTTCAGGAAGACCAAAGTTCCGAAACACGTGTAGGAACAAAGCCTCAGCCGTCTGCATGGCCGAAGGCAACCCCTTGAGGGGGATCAGTTTACATCCTTTAGAGAAGCGGTCCACTACCACCAGAACTGTTGTATAGCCTCCTGAGTCAGGCAAATCCGTTAGGAAATCCACCGATAGGTGAGAGCAGGGGCGTTGAGGAATCGGAAGGGGCTCCAGCAACCCCTCTGGGAGTTGGCGACTGGTCCGTGCCTGAGCGCAGGTGGGGCATGACCGAACGTACCCCTCCACATCTGAGGCCAGGGAGAGCCACCAGAAGCGACGGCGGACGAGCTGTGTAGTTCGCCGAATGCCGGGATGACCGGAGCTGGGGGCCTCATGTATCCACTGCATTACCTGCAGGCGAAACGGGGGAGGCACAAAGATTTTGGTCGGCGGACACCCCGCAGGAGGTGGATCATCGGCATGGGAACGCTGAATCTCCTCCACGAGGTTCCACCGGACCGGAGCCAGAATGGCAGTCGCCGGCAGCATGGGCTCAACTAGGACAGGATTGCTGGCGGTCTCGAATCTCCTGGAGAGAGCGTCGGCCTTCCCGTTCTTGGACCCAGGGCGGTACGTCACCATGAACCGGAAGCGGGTAAAAAACAAGGCCCATCTGGCCTGCCGCGGGTTCAGGCGCTTGGCGCCACGAAGGTACTCCAGGTTGCGGTGATCAGTGAGCACCTGGAACGGGTGACGTGCTCCCTCCAGCCAGTGACGCCACTCCTCCAGTGCTGCCTTGATGGCCAATAGCTCTCTGTTGCCAACATCGTAATTTGCCTCTGCGGCCGTTAACTTCCGTGAATAGAAAGCACAAGGATGAAGCTTTCCCGGTTCGCCATGACGCTGAGAAAGAATGGCCCAGAGGCCGCTACTGGAGGCATCCACCTCCACCACAAAGGGTAAGTCAGGGTCCGGGTGCCGTAGAATGGGGGCCGAGGTGAAGCAGTCCTTAAGCTGCTGGAAGGCCGCCCGAGCCTGGTCTGTCCATGACAATCTCTTGGGCTTCCCCCTCAGTAGGGATGTTAGCGGACCTGCCACCGTGCTGTAGTTTCGTATGAACCGCCTGTAGAAGTTAGCGAACCCTAGGAACCGCTGCAACTCCCGTATTGTGGTGGGGGCAGGCCATTCCGTGACTGACCGGACCTTGACGGCGTCCATCTCCACGCCCCGTTGTGAGATCACGTAGCCCAAGAAAGTCACTGTGGTCCGATGGAACTCACACTTTTCCAACTTCATGTACAGATGATGCCGCTGCAACTGGGATAGCACCTCTCGGACGTGTCGTACATGTTCCTCGGGGGAGTTGGAGTACACGAGGATGTCGTCGATGTAGGCGATGACCCATCTCCCCAGAAGATCGTGAAATACTCCATTTATAAGGGCTTGGAAGACTGCGGGGGCGTTGGTGAGACCGAAAGGCATAACTCGGTATTCATAGTGACCATGAGTTGTATGAAACGCTGTCTTCCATTCATCCCCCTTGCGAATCCGGACTAGGTTATAAGCGCTCCGGAGATCGAGTTTTGTAAAAATCCTCGCCCCTCTCAGTTGCTCCAGTGCTGCAGGAACCAAGGGCAGAGGATAGGGGTATGGAACGGTAATGGCATTCAATCCCCGATAGTCTATACACGGCCGTAGGCCTCCATCTTTCTTTCCCACGAAGAAAAAACTTGCCGAAGCCGGGGACGTGGAGGGCCAAATGTGGCCCGCTGCCAGGGCGGTCTCTATATACTCCTCCATAGTTTTAGAATCAGGTAACGAGAGGGGGTAAACCCGCCCCCTAGGAGGAGAGGCATTAGGCAGCAGGTCGATGGCACAATCCCAGGGTTGGTGCGCCGGCAGTCGAGCTGCCCTCTCCTTGCAGAAGACCTCCCTGAACTCTGTGTAAGCTTGTGGAAGGTGACCCGGGGTCAGGGGAGACGTCTCCCTCACACATGTGGTCCTGCAGGGCCTAGATACCAGGTTCTGCAGACACCTTTCTGCGCAGGCATGTGACCAGCGTACCAGCTCCCCCGAGCGCCAGGAGATTTGGGGGTCATGACGCCGGAGCCCCAGAATGACGGGGTTGACCGGTGAGGAGGTGACGTAGAACGCCAGACGTTCACGATGGAATAAGCCTACTCGGAACTCCAGCAGTTCGGTTTGGCTTTTGAGATAGCCCTCCCCTATCGGCTGACTGTCAATAGCCGTAATCTTAAGAGGTGGCACGCAGGGGAAGGTGGGGATTCCGAGCTTCTCCACCAATGCCCCGTTGATAAGATTGACCGCCGCCCCGGAGTCAATTAGAGCTGAGGTTGAGACAGAGTGGTCAGATACCTGTAGTGACACCGGCACCAGCAAACTGAAGAACAGGGAGCCGCCACCCATCTGCTCCGAGGGAGGCTTCTCCGGGCACCGAGGGCTCATATGTCCAGGGGCCCCGCAGTTGTAGCAGTCTCATCCGCCCTCGCTGTGGGTGCGCCGACTCCGCCAGCCCGGACCTCCCCAGCTGCATGGGTTCGGGAGCCTCCTCCCTGAAACTAGGGTGACCCGATTGGGTCCTGGGGTGGACCGAGGTGGAGCAAGAAGTCCCTGCTTGGTGTTGGCGCATGAGATTGTCCAATCGAATGGCCGTGGTTATGAACTGAGACAGTGTAGAAGCCTCAATTCGACACGCTAGCTCCGTCTGGAGCTCAGGGTTCAGTCCAGCCCGAAACACTGCCCTAAGTGATGCGTCGTTCCACCCCGACTGGGCCGCCAGGGTGCGAAACTTGATGGCGTAGTCCGCCGCGGTGTCCGATCCCTGGCGTAGCTCCATGAGCTGAGTGGATATGTCCTTGCCTCCCGCAGGGTACTCAAATACCTCCCGAATTAGTTCCGCAAAGTAGGAAAATGACGACCTAACCTGAGGGTCGGCATCCCACACAGCGGAAGCCCACTCCAGAGCCCTACTTGTTAGCAGCAACAGTACAAAGGCACACTGGGTCTCTTCCTGTCTATACATCCCTGGCTGATGTACGAAAAACACCTTGCATTGCTGCAAAAAGCCCCGACAGCGGTCGGCAGAACCATCAAACTTCTCGGGTAATGCTAAGTGAGGTGACTCACCGCGAGCTGCGGGCGGATCTCGTGATGCGGCGAGGGTCGCGCTGCGTAGCTGTTTCTCCAGCGCTTCCACCTGGTTCTGACAGGAAAGTATAATCGCTCCTTGCCGCACGATGGTGTCGCGAAGTTCCGCTGGATCCATGATTGGCGAAGTATTCTGTAACGGAGCTCCGCCGAAGGCGGAAGTGTTTGGATCCATTCGCCGAACTGGCGATAGGGGGCGAGCAAAGACAGAGTCGAAAACAGGCTCAAAGTTCGGTAATGGTGTATTAAAGAAGAAAGTACAAACAAACAGGAAGATAGAGAAACGAAAGTCCTTAAACAATCCAAGATCAAAACGCCAACAATAGATATAACAGGGATAATCCAATAGAATAAACTTTAAACAGTCCAGTTCAGCAATAGCAAGTAATCCACACAGGTAATCCAAAAGAGAAAACGTTAAACAGTCCAGTTCAATAACAGTAAGTAATCCACACAGGTAATCCAAAAGAGAAATCAATAAACAATCCAGGTCATGCACGAAAATCAATCCAACAACGAAACGCTCGGTAATCTCCATAGACAAAGATACTTCGCGCCGACCAGGAAGTGCGCAGCGTTTTTAAAGCCGGCGCACACCCGGAAGTAAACTCAAAACACGGGCGATGGCTCCCTCTCGCGGTCACCTCTAGCGCGAGTCGTGACAAGCGTGTATGTGGAGCTCCTCTCAGACAGCAGCAGAGGATCTGGAGGCAACTACACTCTCAGTCCTGCTGCTCTTAATCACACAGGAGTTTATATGTGCAGAGGAGAGAGAGGAGAACCAGCCTTTCACACACAGTACAGCAATCCACAGCCACTATGGATCACTGGTGAGGAAAATTAACTGTTGTGTTGAAGTGTAGAATAGAAAAGTGTGAATGTAAGATCAGACTAATGCAGCATTTATTTATTCATATAAGGCAGTTAAAATGTTAAAAAAGGTAATTATTCTAGTAAAGATGATGTCATTATGTCATTGTAAACCACTGCACCTTGAATTTTGTGGTATTTTACTTTTGCCTAATCAGAAAAATCTTGTGAAAAAATAAAACAGTATTTTGATCTAAATTAAATACAGTCATTGATTCTCCATTTCAGGTGAATCTCCTCCAGTGTCTCTGATCATCAATCCCAGCAGAACTCAACACTTTACTAATGACTCTCTCTCACTGAGCTGTGAGGACCAGAGTAACTCTACTGGATGGACAGTGAGACGATACACACACAGTGAGAGAGTGTTAGATTGTTCACACTGGGGATCAGTTACAGGATCTACATGTAACATCAGCTTCCTCTCCACATCCTACACTGGAGTTTACTGGTGTGAGTCTGAATCTGGAGAAAACAGTAATCCTGTCAACATCACAGTGCATGGTGAGTCTTCATGTAGTGTGTGTAATGTTAAAGGAAAAGAAAAATATTCTGAGTATGAATACATGTATGCTAGTAGTAGATACTAGTTTTATTTGTTCCAGTAAATGAGCACTGAATCTAATCAACATTCGATATTCATACATATCTGTACTGATGCATCTATAATACAGCTGAATGTTTTCTCATGAGCTAGTGTAGGCAGTTTTCTGCAGACTTGAATTAAATACCTGCAGACTCCACAGGTTTAGAGGGTTTTAAGTTATATACAGATAAATTAGAGAACTTTTATTTATTATCTAGAGACACATCATAGTGTGTGGATTTCCTTGTTAGTGATTTTCTGTGTTCTAGATGGTGATGTGATCCTGGAGAGTCCTGTCCATCCTGTGACTGAGGGACATCCTCTGACTCTACGCTGTTTATATCACAACCCAAATCCCTCAAACCTCCGAGCTGATTTCTATAAAGATGGATCAGTTCTCCAGAACCAGACTACAGGAGAGATGATCATCCAAACTGTCTCAAAGACAGATGGTTTCTACCACTGTAAACACCCAGACAGAGGAGAGTCACCCAAAAGCTGGCTCTCAGTCAGACGTGAGAAATCATTTAAATATTAATTTAAATACAACTGTGATTTAATGAGTTGAACTTTTGTACGTTTCTGTAAAATGTTATGTTACACACAGGAATAAAAGAGTTTATTTGTACTGCACATTGAGTTAAAACATACAAACAGTTCAGCATGAATAAAACATGATTATTATTTTATTCTGCTTCAGGTCCATCAGGTGTAGAAGCTCCATTCTCAGTGCTCATGCTGATCTGTAGTGTGGTGACGGCCTCTCCGTATCTGCTGGTGACCTTCATTCTGCTGCTCATATGTTACAGAGCTCGAGGTAAGAACTCTTTCAGTGAGTCTCTACGCTTCACATTACGAGCATCATGACTTTAATTATTGTGAGAAACATTTTCACTTCACGAAAAGTAGAAAGAATTTGATTCACTCTTCTTATTTTAAAAGCAAAAATCTACACTTGTTCTAAAATTCCTATTAAAAACTCCTTTAAACTGTGTTTAGGACGATATCAAATGCAGTTTGGTTTCTTTTCTGTCATAAAAACCTGGAATAAAGTTTGGAATGAAAGAAATGACTTTTTAAATGTCTTTAACAGCTCACACTGATGAAGACAGAATTGAGAATGCAGTCATAGAGGAGTGAGAAAAGTTCATCTATAAAAAGAGTTTATGGTTTTGTGTGGATTTTAAAATAATACTGATTTGTCATTGTAATGTCCTGCTGTTATTTGCTCAGCATCTTATAAACACCCTCACTGTTCTGAATGGATTTGTTTAGCTAAAGACTGTAAAGCTCCTCATCAGGTGAAAGTTATCATGTGTGTATCTAAAAAAATGTGTATCTATTGGCTCAAACAGGATTAGATGCAATATGCCAAACTAGCATCATTTGGAGGAAGTAAAGACTAGCAGCTTAACTTAATACACAGAGAGTGTATATGGTTTAAAATGCAGTATTTCTGAATAAAAATGTTTAATGTTATATTTAACAATTAAGGCAGTTGAATCCCATTGTTACTGGAGTTAAAGTAAGTTCAGCTTCATATGTATGTAATATAAAAGCAAGTTTATTGTCTACTGTATTTGTACTGCAGTGTTTTTTCTGTTTCTTTATGAGATTTTCTCGAGTTAAATAAGAAGGAAGAGACTTACAGTCTCAGATGCTGATGTTAGATTTGTTTGACTTTTCAGCTGTGTGAACTTTAATTGTAGTTGTTTGAGGAGATTTGTGGATGAAATGTTTGTTCAATTAAATAAATGCATCATTATCAATTCACTGCTGCTATATTGTTGTCTTTTCATTGTCTCATAATGTTTCTTGTCTCCTGCTGTAACATTGGAATTTCCTCCATGGGATTAATATAGTTTTATCTTCTTCTTCTTCTTCTTCTTTCGGCTTTTCCCTTCAGGGGTCGCCACAGCGAATCATCTCTCTCCACCTATCCCTATCTTCTGCATCCTCAACACTTGCACCCACTAGCTTCATATCCTCATTAATTACATCCATATACCTCCTCTTTGGCCTTCCTCTTTGCCTCCTGCCTGGCAGCTCCATGTCCAACATTCTCCTACCAATATACTCACTCTCCCTCCTCTGAACATGTCCAAACCATCTTAAACTGGCCTCCCTAACTTTGACCCCAAACGTCCAACATGAGCTGTCCCTCTGATGTACTCATTCCTAATCCTGTCCAATCTTGTCACTCCCAAAGAGAACCTCAACATCTTCAGCTCTGCTACCTCTAGCTCTGACTCCTGTCTCTTCCTCAGCGACACTGTCTCTAAACCATACAGCATGGCCGGTCTCACCACTGTCCTGTACACCTTCCCCATGATTCTCGCTGATATTTTATGATCACACAGAACTCCCGACACCTTTCTCCACCCATTCCAACCTGCCTGCACTCGCTTCTTTACCTCTTTCCCACACTCTCCATTACTCTGGACTGTTGACCCCAAGTACTTAAACTCCTGTACCTTCTTCACCTCTTCACCCTCTAACCTTACTGTTCCACTTCCCTCCCTTTCATTCACACACATGTACTCAGTCTTACTACGACTGACTTTCATTCCTCTTCTCTCCAGCGCAAACCTCCACCTCTCCAGGTTTTCCTCCACCTGCTCCCTGCTCTCACTACAGATCACAATGTCATCTGCAAACATCATTGTCCAAGGAGACTCCTGTCTGACCTCCTCTGACAACTGGTCCATCACTATAGCAAACAGGAAGGGGCTCAGAGCCGATCCCTGATGCAGTCCCACCTCCACATTGAACTCCTCTGTCTGACCTACAGCACACCTCACCACTGTCCTGCTCCTCTCATACATGTCCTGCACCACTCTGACATACTTCTCTGCTACTCCTGACTTCCTCATACAGTACCACAGCTCTTCTCTTGGCACCCTGTCATATGTTTTCTCCAAGTCTACAAACACACAGTGCAACTCCCTCTGACCATCCCTATACTTCTCCATCAAAATTCTCAGAGCAAAAATTGCATCTCTTGTGCTCTTTCTGGGCATGAAGCCATACTGCTGCTCACAAATTTCCACTACCTTCCTTAACCTAGCTTCCACTACTCTTTCCCATAGCTTCATTGTATGGCTCATCAACTTTATCCCCCTATAGTTGCTGCAACTCTGCACGTCACCCTTATTCTTAAAGATCGGCACTAATACACTTCTTCTCCATTCCTCAGGCATCCTCTCACTCTCTAAAACCCTGTTGAACAAACTAGCTAAAAATTCCACTGCTGCCTCTCCCAGACACTTCCAGACCTCCACCGGGATGTCATCAGGACCAACTGCCTTCCCACTTTTCATCCACTTCAAAGCCTTCCTGACTTCACCCTTTCTAATCTTATCTACTTTCTGTTCAACAGAGTTCACCCCTTCTACTCTTTTTTTCCTCTCATTTTCCTCATTCATCAGCTCCTCAAAGTATTCCTTCCATCTCCTCTGTACACTCTCCTCACTTGTGAGCACCCTTCCATCTCTATCCTTAATAACTCTAACTTGCTGCACATCCTTCCCATCTCGATCCCTCTGTCTAGCTAACCTGTACAAGTCCTTCTCTCCTTCTCTAGTGTCTAACCTAGTGTACAACTCGTCATATGCCTTCTGCTTGGCCTTAGACACCTCCCTCTTCACTCTGCACTGTAACTCCTTGTATTCCTGTCTATTCTCTTCAGTCCTGTCCATGTCCCACTTCTTCTTGGCTAACATCTTCCTCTGGATACTATGCTGAACTTCCTCATTCCACCACCAAGTCTCCTTATCTTCTTTCCTCCTTCCAGATGACACACCCAGCACCTTTCTCCCTGTCTCCCTGATCACTTCTGCTGAGGTTTCCCAGTCATCTGGCAGCACTACCTTACCACCCAGAGCCTGCCTCAACTTCTGTCTAAATTCCTCACAACATTCCTCCTTTTTCAGCTTCCACCACTTGGTTTTCTTCTCTATCTCTTTCTTTGACCTCTTCGTTTTACAGACCATCAAAGTAATCCTACACACCACCATCCTATGCTGTCTGGCTACACTCTCTCCCACTACCACTTTACAGTCACTAATCTCTTTCAGATTGCCTCTTCTACATAGAATGTAGTCTACCTGTGTTCTCCTACCTCCACTCTTGTAAGTCACTCTATGCTCCTCCCTCTTCTGAAAATAAGTGTTAACCACAGCCATGTCCATCCTCTTAGCAAAGTCCACTACCATCTGTCCTTCAAGGTTCCTTTCCTTAACTCCAAACTTGCCCATCACCTCCTCATCACCTGTGTTCCCCTCACCAACATGTCCATTAAAATCCGCTCCTATCACCACTCTCTCACCCGTGGGAATACTCTCCATCACCTCATCTAATTCACTCCAGAATCTCTCTTTCTCCTTTAACTCACAACCTACCTGTGGGGCATAACCACTAACAACATTCAACATCACACCTTCAATCTCTAACTTCAGACTCATCACCCTGTCTGACACTCTCTTCACCTCCA
>JAUCMX010000005.1:6068257-6110204 GCA_033459395.1 Hemibagrus guttatus | reverse complement strand
TACAAAAATTAACCCTGTTTTTTTTTTTTGTGGTAAAAGTGTAATAATTGTTTTTTTTGGTGCATTGATTTCTATTGGCAAAACCATGGTTTTACTATATTAATCATGGTTTTTTTTTTTTTTTTTTTTTTTTTTTCTTCATTTTGTTTCAACTGCAGGAAAGCCATATTTTTTTTGGTTTTAAATCATTGTTAATTTTCGTAAGCAATGTTCCCATTTGTTGTTAACAGAGATACGTTAATAATAACTGCTTATAAAAACAAATATATGCGTAAGCAATGCTTTCGTGTCTTCATTGGCTTAAGGTACAGTACTTACATCTTGGTCCATTTTGGCAAAGCCCTGAGTGTGATGTGATTAGGGCTGAAACGATTCCTCGAGTAACTCGAGTAATTCTAATACAAAAAATCATCGAGGCAAATTAGTTGTCTCGAAGCTTGGTTTAGTCCATTTACTGTAACTACACACAGAATCTAGCCATGGGGGTCACAGTCCAGTGACTTCTGTGCCGGTCCCAAGCCCGGATAAATAGAGAGGGTTGCGTCAGGAAGGGCATCCGGCATAAAACATTGCCAAATTTAACCATGCGAATCGTCAGTACGAATTTCATACCGGATTGGTCGAGGCCCGGGTTAACAACGACCGCCATCGGCGCCTTGAAGGACAGATGGTAGTGGACTTTGCTAAGAGGATGGACATGGGGGTGGTTAACACTTATTTTCAGAAGAGGGAGGAGCATAGAGTGACTTACAAGAGTGGAGGTAGGAGAACACAGGTAGACTACATTCTATGTAGAAGAGGCAATCTGAAAGAGATTAGTGACTGTAAAGTGGTAGTGGGAGAGAGTGTAGCCAGACAGCATAGGATGGTGGTGTGTAGGATGACTTTGATGGTCTGTAAGACGAAGAGGTCAAAGATAGAGAAGAAAACCAAGTGGTGGAAGCTGAAAAAGGAGGAATGTTGTGAGGAATTTAGACAGAAGTTGAGGCAGGCTCTGGGTGGTCAGGTAGTGCTGCCAGATGACTGGGAAACTACAGCAGAAGTGATCAGGGAGACAGGGAGAAAGGTGCTGGGTGTGTCATCTGGAAGGAGGAAAGAAGATAAGGAGACTTGGTGGTGGAATGAGGAAGTTCAGGATAGTATCCAGAGGAAGAGGTTAGCCAAGAAGAAGTGGGACATGGACAGGACTGAAGAGAATAGACAGGAATACAAGGAGTTACAGCGCAGAGTGAAGAGGGAGGTGTCTAAGGCCAAGCAGAAGGCATATGAAGAGTTGTACACTAGGTTAGACACTAGAGAAGGAGAGAAGGACTTGTACAGGTTAGCTAGGCAGAGGGATCGAGATGGGAAGGATGTGCAGCAAGTTAGAGTTATTAAGGATAGAGATGGAAGGGTGCTCACAAGTGAGGAGAGTGTACAGAGGAGATGGAAGGAATACTTTGAGGAGCTGATGAATGAGGAAAATGAGAGAGAAAAAAGAGTAGAAGGGGTGAACTCTGTGGAACAGAAAGTAGATAAGATTAGAAAGGATGAAGTCAGGAAGGCTTTGAAGAGGATGAAAAGTGGGAAGGCAGTTGGTCCTGATGACATTCCGGTGGAGGTCTGGAAGTGTCTGGGAGAGGCAGCAGTGGAATTTTTAGCTAGTTTGTTCAACAGGGTTTTAGAGAGTGAGAGGATGCCTGAGGAATGGAGAAGAAGTGTGTTAGTGCCGATCTTTAAGAATAAGGGTGATGTGCAGAGTTGCAGCAACTATAGGGGGATAAAGTTGATGAGCCATACAATGAAAGTATGGGAAAGAGTAGTGGAAGCTAGGTTGTGGAAATTTGTGAGCAGCAGTATGGCTTCATGCCCAGAAAGAGCACAACGGATGCAATTTTTGCTCTGAGAATTTTGATGGAGAAGTATAGGGATGGTCAGAGGGAGTTGCACTGTGTGTTTGTAGACTTGGAGAAAGCGTATGACAGGGTGCCAAGAGAAGAGCTGTGGTGCTGTATGAGGAAGTCAGGAGTAGCAGAGAAGTATGTCAGAGTGGTGCAGGACATGTATGAGAGGAGCAGGACAGTGGTGAGGTGTGCTGTAGGTCAGACAGAGGAGTTCAATGTGGAGGTGGGACTGCATCAGGGATCAGCTCTGAGCCCCTTCCTGTTTGCTATAGTGATGGACCAGTTGTCAGAGGAGGTCAGACAGGAGTCTCCTTGGACAATGATGTTTGCAGATGACATTGTGATCTGTAGTGAGAGCAGGGAGCAGGTGGAGGAAAACCTGGAGAGGTGGAGGTTTGCGCTGGAGAGAAGAGGAATGAAGGTCAGTCGTAGTAAGACTGAGTACATGTGTGTGAATGAAAGGGAGGGAAGTGGAACAGTAAGGTTACAGGGTGAAGAGGTGAAGAAGGTACAGGAGTTTAAGTACTTGGGGTCAACAGTCCAGAGTAATGGAGAGTGTGGGAAAGAGGTAAAGAAGCGAGTGCAGGCAGGTTGAAATGGGGGGAGAAAGGTGTCGGGAGTTCTGTGTGATCAGAAAATATCAGCGAGAATCAAGGGGAAGGTGTACAGGACAGTGGTGAGACCGGCCATGCTGTATGGTTTAGAGACAGTGTCACTGAGGAAGAGACAGGAGTCAGAGCTCGAGGTAGCAGAGCTGAAGATGTTGAGGTTCTCTTTGGGAGTGACAAGATTGGACAGGATTAGGAATGAGTACATCAGAGGGACAGCTCATGTTGGACGTTTGGGGGACAAAGTTAGGGAGGCCAGATTAAGATGGTTTGGACATGTTCAGAGGAGGGACAGTGAGTATATTGGTAGGAGAATGTTGGACATGGGGCTGCCAGGCAGGAGGCAAAGAGGAAGGCCAAAGAGGAGGTATATGGATGGAATTAATGAGGATATGAAGCTAGTGGGTGCAAGGGTTGAGGATGCAGAAGATAGGGATAGGTGGAGAGAGTTGATTCGCTGTGGCGACCCCTGAAGGGAAAAGCCGAAAGAAGAAGAAGACTGTAACTACACACAGAGCACTGCGTTTCCCCACGGACCATTATTACTGACGCACAACCCGCTAAACTCGGGGAGAAAAGATTCAGGCCAAAGAAAACGGCAGAAAGTTTTCAATGTTTGTGATCATTTCAAACTAAAACAAAGAAAACTCTGTACAGTGTGATTACTGTAAGATTGAACTGGTTTACCACAACAGTACAAGCTCCATACTTCAATATCTCATTCGATAACACTCAGTCCACGGAGTCGACACAAGCTAACGTTAGCATTCACACTTAGCTTAAATCAGTGTGACCGCTAGTTGAAACTAAGGCCCGTAAAAATGTATGTAGATTGTGGCTACATTACAAATAACTCCAATTTCATGTTACAGAAAAATGTGATAAGAAATGTTATGTATATACTCTTTTTCCAAGTTACCTTACTGTCCACTAATTTTTGCCTCTTACAAAAGCCACAAAGTCTTCCAGGAAGACAGTAAAGGCTTATGTCCAGCTTGAGCTGTAGTTGAATTGAATGAATTGAATGTCTTTATTGTCATTGTAACATGTACAACGAAATTAAAAATGCTACCCTGTCAGTGCATTATATTATAAAACTAAAAAAGGAGCATAAAAAAATATATAAAAAATAAATAGTTTTCACTCACAATCATACATTCAGTCATACGACAATTGCACAATCCCTTGTTTTTACTAGCAGCATGTTATGTTATGTCCCCGCTGATGATTAGTGGTAAGATATATTTTCTTCCTCCTGTAATCTATAACCAGTTCTTTGTTCTTCGAGGTATTGAGGAGCAGGTTATTCTCCCTGCACCACACTGTCAGGGAGAAAAAGTACTTCTTATCCGAATACTCGATTAATCAATTAATCAATGGAATAATCGGTAGAATATTCGATTACTAAAATAATCGATAGCTGCAGCCCTAGATGTGATAGCCTCGGTCTACCTGTTGCTATTATCTCATCAAACTCACTTGCACCACCTGCTGGTGAAGCGGACAAGCTGCAGGTGTCGATTGTGCATCGATGTTCGATTGCTCTTCCTGCGATACCCGGATGTGTAACGTGAATTTCTTGCTGAATTTGAATCATTGAATTTGTGGAAGTGAAATAATACACACCGAAATGTCCTGTCAGTTATTAAAGCTTGTCTATTTTAAAAATCTGAATATTTAGTAGAATTGCAGAACCTTAAAATACAAGCACTGTTAATACGATGCATTTATTTTCAGTTACTGCTATTCACCACCTTCTCTTACTTCAAATACATGTCACTATTTTACTTCCACACACACACACACACACACACACACACAACTGTACAACTTACACCCCCTTTACACAAAATGCTGCTACAACAATAAAACAAAATGATCTTTTTTTCTGTTAACTGTGTATAGTGTTTACATCCACAGCATTTTACTATTGCACTTTATTCATTACAAAACTGTGTAGTGGTCAGTGCTGCACTGTCCCTTGTCAGTTATTGTACTGTACTGTACTGTCTTGCACTGTTTACACACATGCACTTTATGTAGTACTGTGTAGGTCTGTGTAGTGAACTGAGTTGTGTGTTGTCTCCTGTAGTTGTGTGTGTTATGTAGCACCATGGTCCTGGAGGAACGTTGTTTCATTTTACTGTGTACTGTACCAGCTGTATGTGCTGCAAATGACAATAAAAGCTACTTGAATAAACACCAGTGACCTGGAGTCCCAGTTAATGACGTCCACTCATAACAACGAGTCTAAAGTCTTTACTTATGGTTTAGTAACTGGATACATGGAAATATTCTCAAAGAAATCCTTATTTTAACTCATTTCAGCTCTTTTCAACACTCTCCACAGTTCTGGAGCACATTATTCTCACACCAGTCTCTTCCCTACACTAATCTTTTCTGATTGGCTCATAACACATCCATCATAACAGGAGAAACTTCCTATTGGACAATCAAATAAAAACCATTACAACAATTACATTTCAAATAACTGAACACATTCACACTCAATATATCCTTCTTACTGTATTATATTTATTCATGTATGATTTCATTTATTTCACATTAAGACAGGTAAAACATATAATGCTTTACTTTATTAGGATTAAATTAATTTATATTAAAAAATAACACACTAACAGTGTTGTAAAAAAAAAAAGTACATTAATTTCTCTCTGTCTATTTATTATTATACACTTGCTCATTTGTGCAGTTATCAAAGTCAGCCAATCATGTAGCAGCACAATGCATACACTCATGCAGTAACACACACACACACACACACACACACCAGTCTCTGTAGATTACACAAACAAAAAGAAAGCCTTGTTGGTGAGAGAGGTCAGAGGAGAATGGCCAGACTGCTTGGAGCTGACAGGAAGGCTACAGTAAGTCAGTATGTGGTGGTCAGTGATTGAAAAGTGAAAGTAAAATGTCTTTGACTCCCTCTAGTGGTAACTGCTGTATGCTTTTAATCCTGACTAGTAAGGGTGGATTCGTTCAATACATCTAATCAATGATTTGTTCCTTCACATCCTGCACACTAATACAGTCTTTAAAAAGCAGGAAACATCTGCTGAACCAGTCATGTGTTTTACACAGTCGGGGCTTAAATGTATAAAATAATATGAGTCAGTACATGGAAGTGAACGAGAATGATTCGATCATGGATGAAACATCACTACATGTGAGAGTTTCCTTAAATCCCTGTAATATTTTATTAGACCTGATATCTATCATGTGATTTGTTGTGGAATAGTTTTAAATGTAAGCTGATGTAGGGAACAAATCATGATGAGCTTTAGTTGAGCCCACAAATAGTTATCTCACTGAATTTCACATTTTCCTTCATAACACACACTAATGATGTCTAACAGTAATTCTTTATTTTGTAGTTCACGTGCTACTAATGGGACAGTCCATCTATTGACCTCCACCTTTCTGATACACCTGTACAGGTCAATAAACAAGCCAAGGCTGAGTTTGTACACTGGTATGGTGTGTCTTTATTTTACACACCTACAAGGTTAAGGGCAGGGTTAGGTGCACTACAGGTGCTGCAGGTCCAGCTACAACTCTGATTTGAGATAAAGATGGGAAAATCCACACAGTGGACTCTTTTTACTAAATAAAATATTCAAATGGAAATAGACTTTCACAACTCCTTCAAAGGGTCTTCACTTATATATGTGTATTTTCACAGATCAGCTTTTCTTTTTTCTTCTCATATTTACATTTTATTTCTCACATACATAACCATACACAGTATGACATAGTGACATTATTTTCATCTGTCTGTGTCATGAAAATAGAATCAATAAGAATAAAAATATACTAAGAATAAAATTTTAATGAAATAAAATACAATAAAAATAGAAATAACTGGTTACACAGTCATAGGGGTACAGTGAGTACAGCAGGGGGCTCTGTACACAACCCTGGGGGCTCCAATGCTGAGGGTGAGTGGGGGTGAGACATGTCTTCCTGCTTGTACTGCTTGTGCTCTTTCTGTTTGGAAGTTGGATATTATTTTCTTTTTTTCATTATATATTAAGATATTTTGGTGCACTTTTAGGTATATTTGTACATCACAGACTGTAAATAAACATCCTTGCTCTGATATTTTATTACAGCTGAGTCATCATTCTTGTGCAGAGAGCCTTCACCAACATAACATATCTGTCACTCCTCTGCAAAGGTGTAGCAAAGGGCTGTGTCAAAGGCTGGTCTTAAGTGTACAGCTTGACAGGTGCAGGAAATCCAGGTTAATCAGCCTGGAGAAGTCTGCAATTTGTTCTCCTGCTATCACTGTGTGCACCACTGCTGCCCTCTGCTGGCTGCTGTCGGTGTAGCATGGTCTCAGAGAAACAAACAGGATTTAATGTTAATTAATACAGTAAAATATACAAGAAACTATTTTCATGTTACAGTTTTCCCTTAGAGGAAGTGTGTGATGTTCTTCACTGCAGACACCTAGCAACAATCCACCCCAATTCTGTAGGCCGTGTTAGTGCTCATATACAACACTGATTTAGGTCTAAGCTTGATTTACAAACCTCTAACCCTGATTGTCTTACTCCCTCTGCCAGGACTGGGAAGAAATGCACTTATGATGATGTTGTCTAGCAGAGTTTTACACTGAAACCATGTACTTTACTTCATAAGTAGCTTTTGATTGGCTGTAATGTTGATTTCCTGATTGGTTTTCAGTGTTGTGTTAGTCCTGTACATCAGTGTACCAGTGTGTAGACATGCAGAAAGAGTAATAACACTTCTGTTTGATTCCTCATTTACTCCTGACCTTTACTGCACTGAGATCCTCTACTGACACTGAATAATACTGCAGGATCCACTTATCTGCCTTTAAGATAAAACTTTATTAATCCCATGGAGGAAATTCCAATGTTACAGCAGGAGACAAGAAACATTATGAGACAATGAAAAGACAACAATATAGCAGCAGTGAATTGATAATGATGCATTTATTTAATTGAACAAACATTTCATCCATAAATCTCCTCAAACAACTACAATTAAAGTTCACACAGCTGAAAAGTCAAACAAATCTAACATCAGCATCTGAGACTGTAAGTCTCTTCCTTCTTATTTAACTCGAGAAAATCTCATAAAGAAACAGAAAAAACACTGCAGTACAAATACAGTAGACAATAAACTTGCTTTTATATTACATACATACTAAGCTGAACTTCCTTTAACTCCAGTAACAATGGGATTCAACTGCCTTAATTGTTAAATATAACATTAAACATTTTTATTCAGAAATACTGCATTTTAAACCATATACACTCTCTGTGTATTAAGTTAAGCTGCTAGTCTTTACTTCCTCCAAATGATGCTAGTTTGGCATATTGCATCTAATCCTGTTTGAGCCAATAGATACACATTTTTTTAGATACACACATGATAACTTTCACCTGATGAGGAGCTTTACAGTCTTTAGCTAAACAAATCCATTCAGAACAGCGAGGGTGTTTATAAGATGCTGAGCAAATAACAGCAGGACATTACAATGACAAATCAGTATTATTTTAAAATCCACACAAAACCATAAACTCTTTTTATAGATGAACTTTTCTCACTCCTCTATGACTGCATTCTCAATTCTGTCTTCATCAGTGTGAGCTGTTAAAGACATTTAAAAAGTCATTTCTTTCATTCCAAACTTTATTCCAGGTTTTTATGACAGAAAAGAAACCAAACTGCATTTGATATCGTCCTAAACACAGTTTAAAGGAGTTTTTAATATGAATTTTAGAACAAGTGTAGATTTTTGCTTTTCAAATAAGAAGAGTGAATCAAATGCTTTCTGAAGTGTAGAGACTCACTGAAAGAGTTCTTACCTCGAGCTCTGTAACATATGAGCAGCAGAATGAAGGTCACCAACAGATACGGAGAGGCCGTCACCACACTACAGATCAGCATGAGCACTGAGAATGGAGCTTCTACACCTGATGGACCTGAAGCAGAATAAAATAATAATCATGTTTTATTCATGCTGAACTGTTTGTATGTTTTAACTCAATCTGCAGTACAAATAAACTCTTTTATTCCTGTGTGGACAAGTGTAACATAACATTTTACAGAAACTTACAAAAGTTCAACTCATTAAATCTCAGTTGTATTTAAATTAATATTTAAATGATTTCTCACGTCTGACTGAGAGCCAGCTTTTGGGTGACTCTCCTCTCTCTCAGTTTTTCCCCAGTGGAAGCTCAAAGTCCTGAATAATCTGTAATAAAGACTCACCATGCACTGTGATGTTGACAGGATTACTGTTTTCTCCAGATTCAGACTCACACCAGTAAACTCCAGTGTAGGATGTGGAGAGGAAGCTGATGTTACATGTAGATCCTGTAACTGATCCCCAGTGTGAACAATCTAACACTCTCTCACTGTGTGTGTATCGTCTCACTGTCCATCCAGTAGAGTTACTCTGGTCCTCACAGCTCAGTGAGAGAGAGTCATTAGTAAAGTGTTGAGTTCTGCTGGGATTGATGATCAGAGACACTGGAGGAGATTCACCTTAAACAGAGAAAAGAGCCATGTTAATAAAAAATTAAAGAGGAAACATACAATATAATTTAGGCAGAACACAAGGAATTGGCTGTATATTTAATTTTCTTTCCCTGTATGTTACCAAGAAAATTAGCACTCCACAATGGTGTGATGACACCATTGTGATGGTGACATCACAATATACAGGGGAACACATGGAAAATCATGACAATAATCCTCTGCCAGCACTTAGGACTCTTTAACTGCCTTATACACATGAATAAATAAATGCTGCATTAATCTGATCTTACATTCACACTTTTCTATTCTACACTTCAACACAACAGTTAATTTTCCTCACCAGTGATCCATAGTGGCTGTGGATTGCTGTACTGTGTGTGAAAGGCTGGTTCTCCTCTCTCTCCTCTGCACATATAAACTCCTGTGTGATTAAGAGCAGCAGGACTGAGAGTGTAGTTGCCTCCAGATCCTCTGCTGCTGTCTGAGAGGAGCTCCACATACACGCTATAGCCACGATTATTATTTATTCCAGTTAAGCCGTCTCTGTAGGGAACAACTGTGTACCAGCTGAATGTCCAGTCTGTAGAGGAGTCTGTAACCTCACAGCTTAGAGTCACTGAGTCTCCTTCAGTCAGCCAACTCTGTGGAGATACACTCAGTACTGCCCGTGGTCTCTCTGTTTCACAGGAAATACAAACAATTTCTTTTCTAGTTTTACTTAAAACACAGTAACAAGCTTTTCATGAATGTCTAATTGCACATTTTCATGTGTCTCCAGAAATCCTCACACACTCCAAATCTAAATCTAGTTAAACTCTACTGGACAGTGTAGGCGGTAATTCTTTTAGGTCTGATGAATATCACACACTCACCTGATACAGTCAGTGTAACTAGAATCTGTCAGCAGTCATGATAACTTACAGAAAATATTTTACACAGCCCTGATTAACTACAAAAGACCAACTAAGAACTGAGTAATAATTGCACATTTTAAATATGCTGAGTTATTGTTTCCACACTGATCTATAGATTATTTTAACTGCATGTTTTCATGTGTTTTATTCCTTTTGAACCTCTGAAATGTGACAACAATTACTATATTTATTTGAGTAATGAATGAAAGACTATGCTTTTTATCCAAAACATAAACACCTCTGTTCTCAAGACTTTTACCTGTCAGAAAACTGAAAGTTATAGCTTTACCTCTAGATTTATTTGTCTTTGTTAAGTAATGTTTTTAAAACTTTTTATTGGATTTCACCAGACACACATGACAAATGGTTTTGCTGTTGGTACAAAATGAAAAATTATTTGTACAAAAAATTAGCAACTCTCAAAATAATTTGTACAAAGTTTCAACAGTTAACTAAAATGGAAAAAATTATAACTGATTACAGCATGGGGCAGGTTTTGTGTAATATTTTGTTTTTAATTACAGTAAATTTGTGTTTAACCCTTAAGACTTTACAACAGTTTCTGGAGATAAAGGAGTTATATGTTGTGTGAGCCCCTCCTTGAACTGCCACCTTATTGTGGTGGAGGGGTTTGAGTACCCGAATGAACCTAGGAGCCATGTTGTCAGGGGCCTAGTGCTCCTGGTAGGGTCTCCCAAGGCAAACGGGTTCTAGGTGACGGGTCAGACTAAGAGCGGTTCAAGACTCTTATGGTAATAAAATCAAGGACTGTTACGTCGCCCGGACTGGTGTCACCGGGGCCCCAACATGGAGCCAGGCCTGGGGTTGGGGCACGCAGGTGAGCGCCTGGTGGCCGAGTCTTTGCCTGCGGGACTCGGCCGGGCACAGCCCGAAAAAACGACGTAGGCCCACATTCCCGTAGGCCCACCACCCACAGGAAGGAGCATAAGGGTCCGGTGCCATGTGTTTTGGGTAGCGGTCATGGGCGGGGGCCCAGGCGACCCAAACCCTGGACAAAGAATCTGGCTTTTGGGACATGGAATGTCACCTCACTGGGGAGGAAGGAGCCCGAGCTGGTGAGGGAGGTTGAGCGGTACTGGCTAGAGATAGTTGGGCTTGCCTCCACGCACAGCCTGGGCACTGGAAACCAACTCCTTGAGAGAGGTTGGACTCTCTTCTTCTCTGGAGTGCCCCATGGTGAGAGGCATCGGGCTGGGGTGGGCTTGCTTATAGCCCCCCAGCTCAGCCGCCATGTGCTGGAGTTTTCCCCGGTAAACGAGAGGGTTGTTTCCCTGTGCCTTTGGGCCGGGGATAGGTGTCTCAATGTTGTTTTGGCTTATGGGCCAAACGGCAGTGTGGACTACCCAACCTTCTTGGAGACCCTGCAAGGGGTGCTGGAAGGTGCTCCGACTGGGGACTCCATAGTTTTGCTGGGGGACTTCAACGCCCATGTGGGCAAGACAGTGATACCTGGAGGGGCGTGATTGGGAGGAACGGCCCCCCTGATCTGAACTCGAGTGGTGTCCTGTTGCTGGACTTCTGTGCTAGTCACAGCCTGTCCATAACAAACACCATGTTCAAACATAAGGGTGCCCATCAGTACACATGGTACCAGGACACCCTAGGCCGGAGATCAATGATCGACCTTGTGGTCGTGTCATCTGACCTTCGGCCGCATGTCTTGGACACTCGGGTGAAGAGGGGGCGGAGCTGTCAACCGATCACCACCTGGTGGTGAGTTGGATCTGCTTGCGGAGAAAGATGCCAGACAGACTTGGCAGGCCCAAACGTATTGTGAGGGTCTGTTGGGAACTCCCACCTCCGGGAGAGTTTCAACCAGATCCCGAGGGAGGTTGGGGACATTGAGTCTGAGTGGACCATGTTCTCCTCCTCCATTGTTGACGCAGCCATCTGGAGCTGTGGCCGTAAGGTCTCTGGTGCCGGTCGCGGCGGCAATCCCCGAACACAGTGGTGGACACTGGAAGTAAGGAATGCCGTTAAGCTAAAGAAGGAGTCCTATCGAGCCTGGTTGGCTCGGGGGACTCCGGAGGCAGCTGAGGCATACTGGCAGGCCAAGCGAACTACAGCCGTGGTGGTCTCGGAAGCAAAAACTTCGGTCTGGGAGGAGTTCAGTGAGGCCATGGAGAAGGACTATCAGATGGCCTTGGGGAAATTCTGGCAGACTGTTCAGCGCCTCAGAAGGGGTAAGCAGCTCTCTGCCAACACTGTTTACGGTGGAGGCGGAGAGTTGCTGGTCTCGACTGGGGATATTGTCAGACGGTGGAAGGAATACTTCGAGGATCTCCTCAACCCCACTGACACGCCTTCCGTAGAAGAACCAGAGGCCGAGGACTCAGAGGTAGATTCATTCATCACCCAAGCTGAGGTAACTGAGGTAGTTCAGCAGCTCCTTGGTGGCAAGGCACCGGGGGTGGACAAGATTCGCCCTGAGTACCTTAAGTCTGGATGTTGTGGGGCTGTCTTGGCTGACATGACTCTGCAACATAGCGTGGGGGTCAGGGACAGTGCCTCTGGACTGGGCGACTGGGGTGGTGGTCCCTCTTTTTAAGAAGAGGGACCGGAGGGTGTGTTCCAACTATAGGGGGATCACACTCCTCAACCTCCCAGGGAAAGTCTATTCCAGAGTACTGGAGAGGAGAGTTTGACCGTTAGTCGAACCTTGGATACAGGAGGAGCAATGCGGTTTTTGACCTAGTCGTGGAACACTGGACCAGCTCTATACCCTCCACAGGGTGCTCAAGGGTTCGTGGGAGTTTGCCCAACCAGTCCACATGTGTTTTGTGGACTTGGAGAAGGCTTTCGACCATGTCCCTCATGGCATTCTGTGGGAGGTGCTCTGGGAGTACGGGGTCCGTGGCCCTCTGTTAAGGGCTGTTCGGTCTCTGTATAACTGGAGCAGGAGCTTGGTTCGCATTGCCAGCTGTAAGTCAGATCTGTTCCCAGTGCATGTTGGGCTCCGACAGGGCTGTCCTTTGTCACCGGTTCTGTTCATTGTTTTTATGGACAGAATTTCTAGGTGTAGCCAGGGGCTGGAGGGAGTCCGATTTGGGGACCACAGGATTTCATCGCTGAATTTTGCAGATGATGTTGTCCTGTTGGCTTCTTCAGGCCTGGACTTACAGCATGCACTGGGGCGTTTTGCAGCTGAGTGTGAAGCGGCTGGGATGAGGGTCAGCACCTCCAAATCCGAGGCCATGGTTCTCGACCGGAAAAAGGTGGTTTGCACCCTTCAGGTTGGAGGGGAGGTCCTTCCTCAAGTGGAGGAGTTTAAGTATCTCGGGGTCTTGTTCACGAGTGAGGGAAGGATGGATCGTGAGATTGACAGACGGATCGGTGCAGCGGCAGCAGTAATGCGGTCTATGTACCGGTCTGTTGTGGTGAAGAAGGAGCTGAGCTGGAAGGCGAAGCTCTCGATTTACCAGTCAATCTACGTTCCTACTCTAACCTATGGTCATGAGCTCTGGGTCATGACCGAAAGGGTAAGATCCCGGATACAAGCGGCCGAAATGAGCTTCCTCCGTAGGGTGGCGGGGCGCTCCCTTAGAGATAGGGTAAGGAGCTCTGTCACCCGGGAGGAGCTTGTAGTAGAGCCGCTGCTCCTCTACATCGAAAGGGGCAGTTGAGGTGGATCGGGCATCTGTTTCGGATGCCTCCAGGACGTCTCCCTGGAGACGTGTTCCGGACATGCCCCACCGGGAGGTGGCCCCGGGGAAGACCCAGGACACGCTGGAGAGACTATGTCTTTCGGCTGGCCTGGGAACGCCTCGGGGTCCCTCCAGAAGAGCTGGAGGAAGTGTCTGGGGAGAGGGAGGTCTGGGCATCCCTACTTAGACTGCTGCCCCCGCGACTTGGCTCCGGATAAGCGGAAGACAATGAATGAATGAATGAATGAATGAATGTTGTGTGAGGGCTGTACTAAAGTAAAACAATTAAAAATCTACATTTCTTTTAGATTTCTCACACATTGGATACTTCTGGTTTCAGATGTACTGCATACTGTTTGCCATTTTAACAAAATTGAGGTAATAAAACACTCTAAGACTGTTATAGAAAAATCCTGTGTGATGTGGTGGTGTTATGAAGCCGAGTTACTGTTTCCACCCTGAAGTACAGATTACTTTCATATAACAGCATGTACCAATGATTACAATTTAATGTATTAATAAATGACACTTTACGTTTCATTCATTTAGTTACATTTACTGTTGTGAAATGTCGGCAAAACAAGTTCCTGTTCTTGTCACATTATGGGGCCTTTCGTTTATTTACATAGAAAAAAGAAACTATAAAACTGTGACACAGAAACAAAACAAAAAACAAAAAACAAACACTGAAGCAGGACAGTAAATAAACACACGGGACAAAGACATGGTGAAACAAACGGTCTTAAATACACAGACAAATCAAGGGTGAAGCAGACACATTAGAGCACACAGTGACAGGACAGTGGTGGACACAAGACATGAATCAGAGCAAAAACCAACATGGTAATGTAAACAAAAACACAGGGTGAGGACCAAGATGGCTGCTTGAGCTGATGCTTTTACTGAGCTCTTCATCACAAAGTTTTAAAAATGTTAGCCCAAATGTTTTGAAGTATACTATACTTGACATTTTGCCTTCTTTACATTTATAGCTTTTCAATATGGCTGAAAGGAAAAGAAATCGTAATTTAAACGCATCTAACAGTCAAGATAATGGACTTCTCTTTAAAGAAGATTGTCTCTCTAGACCCCAAACTAGGTAAAGTCACCGACCAGATTCTTTTCAATTTCTTATGGAAGCGATCAGTTCAAGTTGTAATAAGTCTGTTGTAATGAACACTCTTGAAAAAGATGGTCTCAATTTCTTAGACTTTAGTACTCTAAGTTAAAACTTTAAGATTAATTGGCTAAAACAGTTTAGGTGTTACGGGACAGAAGGCACGGAGACAGAGATAAACAGTTCGGGTGTTTTATTTGGACCAAGTAGCAGAAGGCAACTGTTAGATGTGAAGGGAGTGAATGGAGAGGTAGAGAGAGATACTGCCCTGCGAGGAATGCTGTGGACGATCCGGGAGAGATGACGGGAACGGGAGCGGATCTGGAGCAGGGAAACGAGTGCGCGTGTGCGCACACACACACACACACAGGGAAACACGGGAAGCGGAGAAACACAGAAGACAGACAGGCATCAGATAGCGGGGATATGTGAATGAGTCCTTCAGTCTGAAACGAGATCGGACGGTGAGTGGTGTGTGTGTGAGTCCTTTTATGGCTAAGGTGATTGGGAAGGAGATCGCGTGCAGGTGTGTGTGATTAGTACTCGGGAGAGTGAGTGCGCTGTGATTGGTTGTCGTTGGAGCCTGGCGTGTCTGTGACAGTACCCCCCTCCTCACGGCCCACTCCTGAGGCGGTCTACCCCTCCCACGCGGAGCAGGTCTGTGGGGGTGTGTTGCGTGGAAGGTCGTCAGAAGGTCGGGGTCGAGGACGTCATCCCGTGGAACCCACGAGCGTTCCTCCGGGCCATAGCCCTCCCAGTCCACCAGGTACTCGAGTCGACCGCCACAGCACCGGGAGTCCAGGATCTCCTTCACCCCGTAGGCGGTCCCATCGTCTAGTAGGAGTGGGAGGGGGGGTTCGGCTGCGTCCTCGCCAGGCTCTGTGGAGGGAAGAACAGGCTTGAGGAGGGAAACATGAAATGTGGGGTGAATACGGTACCCTCATGGTAGCTGGAGCTTATATGTGACCGGGTTGACCTGCTTCAGGATGGTGAATGGCCCAATGAACCTGAGCCTCAGCTTGCGGCTGGGGAGACGTAGCCGGATGTCCTTGGTTGACAGTCAGACCTTCTGCCCTGGTTGATAGGCAGGGGTGTCGGATCGGCGACGGTCGGCTGTCAGTCTCCGCCGGCGCAGGGCGCGCTGCAGTTGATGGTGTGCTGAGCCCCAGACCCTCTTGCTCTCGCGGAACCAGTGGTCGACCGCCGGTACGTCCGACGGCTCCCCTGACCAGGGGAAGAGAGGTGGCTGGTAGCCAAGCACACACTGGAAGGGAGTCAGACCGGTGGAAGGTTGACGGAGGGAATTTTGTGCATACTCGGCCCAGCCCAGGTACTGGCTCCACGAGTCCTGGTGGCCGTGACAGAAGGTACGGAGGTAGCGGTTGATCTCCTGGATCTTCCGTTCCGTCTGCCCGTTTGTCTGAGGGTGGTACCCCGATGATAGGTTGACGGCCACACCCAGGCACGTGAAGAATGCCCTCCAAACTCTGGACACGAATTGAGGGCCCCGGTCAGAGACGATGCCCTCCGGGATGCCGAAGTAACGGAAGACCTGGTTGAATAATAGTTCTGCCGCTTCCATGGCTGTGGGTGGCCCCTTCAGCGGCAGTAGGCGGCACGCCTTGGAGAATCAGTCGACGATAACAAATATGCAGGTGTGGGTACGGGAGTTCGGAAGGTTGGTGATGAAGTCGACACCTAGGTGTGACCAGGGGCGGTTGGGAATGGGCAGAGGAAGGAGCTTTCCTGAGGGTAGCTGGCATGGGGTTTTCGCCATGGCGCACTCTTCACACCCCTGCATGTACCTTCTGACATCAGCAGCCATGCTGGGCCACCAGAAGCGATCTCTCAGCAGCGAGAGAGTTTCATTGATCCCTGGGTGACCAGTGCCAAGAGAGGTGTGGGCGGTGTGGATGAGGGAAGTGTGTCGTGCTTGGGTGATGTACTGGGATCCTGGTGGGCAGCCCGGCGGAGTGTTGGTGGAGGCATTGGCAGGCGGAAGGGTTTCCTGGGACCAGGTTATGGGGCTGACGATCAGGTCTGCTGGGAGGATGGGCTTGGGCGTTTCTGGGCTCTCTTCAGGGGCGAACATACGAGAGAGGGCGTCCGCCTTGGTGTTCTTGGACCCGGGCCGGTATGAGATGGAGAACTCAAACGGGGTGAAGAAGAGGGCCCAGCGAGCTTGTCGGGGGTTGAGCCGTTTAGCGGCTCGGAGATACTCCAGGGTCTTATGGTCCGTAAGAACCAGAAATGGGTGCCTGGCTCCCTCCAGCCAGTGCCTCCACTCTTAGAGGGCTAATTTGATGGCCAGTAGCTCCCGGTTACCGATGTCGTAATTCCTCTCTGCCGGGTTGAGCTTGTGGGAAAAGAAGGCGCATGGATGGAGGCGGCTAGGATTCCCCTGCTGCTGTGACAGGACCGCTCCTACTCCTGTTGTGGACGCGTCCACTTCCACGACGAAGGGTTTGTCGGGGTCTGGGTGGATCAGGAGGGGAGCGGTGGTGAAAGCCCTCTTGAGGGTGTTAAATGCCCCTTCAGCGGCCGGGGACCAGAAGAGAGATTTGGGTTTATTGCGGAGCAGGTTGGTGAGAGGGTCGGCGATGCTGCTATAGTTACTGATGAACTGCCTGTAGAAATTCGCGAATCCGAGGAAGCGTTGAAGTTCCTTCACTGTAGTGGGTGCCGGCCAGTCCCGGACGGCGGTGATCTTCCCCTCGTCCATCTGGATACCACTACTGCTGATGTTATACCCGAGGAACTGTACTGAGGGCTGATGAAAGGAACATTTTTCTGCTTTCAGAAAGAGCTGAAATTCCCTCAGGCGTCCCAGGACCTCCGCTACGTGCTGGCGATGTTCAGCCAAGCTCCGGGAGTAAATCAGGATGTCGTCTATGTAGACTAGTACGTACCGGTGGAGAAACTCCCGGAGAACCTCATGGATAAAATCCTGGAACACGGAGGGGGCGTTGGCGAGGCCGTAGGGCATGACCAGGTACTCGTAGTGGCCGGTGGGTGTGATGAAGGCGGTCTTCCATTCGTCCCCCTCGCGTATCCGTATGAGGTTATACGCACTGCGGAGGTCCAGTTTAGTGAAGATGGTGGCACCTCGGAGATGTTCCAGGGCCGCTGGGACGAGGGGCAGAGGATATCGGAACTTCACGGTTATCTGGTTGAGGGCACGATAATCGATGCAGGGTCGGAGGCCTCCGTCCTTTTTGGCCACAAAAAAGAAGCTCGAAGCAGCAGGGGAAGTGGACGGGTGGATGTAACCCTGCACCAGGGCCTCCTTGATGTATTCCTCCATGGCCTTCTCCTCCGGAACGGACAGGGGGTAAATCCTTCCCCTGGGCACTGGTTCACCCGGAAGCAGGTCAATAGCACAGTCCCATGGCAGGTGTGGAAGCAGCTTGGAGGCGCTCTTGGGGCAGAAGATGTCACTGAAGGGGGCGTAGCAGGTGGGAATCCATAGGGGCTGGTTGACAAGAGGACTCTTGATGGAGGTGGCCTGGACCGGGAGAGAGATTGGAGTCAGGGAGTGTGGAGCAGGTAGGTGAGGAAAACAGGTGTCGCCCCACTTCAGGACTTCGCCGGTGCTCCAAGAGAGGATGGGGTTGTGCTGCTCTAGCCACGGGTGCCCGAGGATGATGTCAGCCGTAGACTCCTCCAGAACCAGGAAGGTGGTCTCTTCCACATGCAGTAGGCCGACCTGGAGAAGCACCGGGCCGGCGCTGTGGTGGATCTGCCAGCGACTTATGGGTTTTCCGGTGATACATCGTATCTGGTACGGGGTTGCCGTGGCCTTAGTCCGGAGTCCGAGCTGGCAGCAGAGGGTGCCGGAGACGAAATTGGCTGCCGACCCAGAGTCGAGGAGGGCGACCACTGTAACAGACGTGCGAGCGGTAGTGAGTGACCCATGGGTAGTGAGTGGTTTCATATGAGGAAGAAATGAGAAGATGGTACTCACCATGGGCCGCGGGGGACGGATGGGGCACGCGGGAAGAGTGTGCCCCAGGTCGCCACAGTACAGGCACAGACTCTGGGTCAGCCTCCTCTGCCGCTCAGCGGGGTTCAGATGCGTCCTCGTGGGCAGCGAGATGCAACCTCACCTGTGGGCTTAATCCCTGACGGTAGGCGGCGAGAAGAGCTTGCTCATTCCAGCCGCTCTTGGCAGCCAGCGTCCTGAACTGGATGGCGTATTCGGTGACCATTAGTTTACCTTGTCGGAGCTTACAGAGCTCCTCTCCGACCGACAAGTCCCAGGAGGGCTTCCCGAACACCTCCTTGAAATGTTCTACGAACCCGGCATAAGACTGTGTCACGGGGGAGTCCTGGGACCACAGGGACTCGGTCCAGAGAAGAGCCTGGCCACGTAGCTGGGTGATGACGAACGCCACCTTGGACCGCTCGGTAGGATACAGGTATGGTTGCATCTCCAGGACCAGGGAGCATTGCAGTAGAAACCCGTTGCAATCCTCCACCAAGCCAGAGTAGGGTGCCGGTTGGGCCATGGGACTGGAAAACAGCGGCGCCGAAGAAGCAGTGACGGAGTCAGCGGAAGTGATGGCGGGGGGTGTAGGAGCAGGAGCTGGTAGAGCGGCGAGCGCCTGCCGCAATGCCACGACCAGGTCTTGGAGTGGATCTGGTGGATTGCTGCTTGGATCCATACTGTAGCGGTCCGATCTTCTGTTACGGGACAGAAGGCACGGAGACAGAGATAAACAGTTCGGGTGTTTTATTTGGACCAAGTAGCAGAAGGCAACTGTTAGATGTGAAGGGAGTGAATGGAGAGGTAGAGAGAGATACTGCCCTGCGAGGAATGCTGTGGACAATCCGGGAGAGATGACAGGAACGGGAGCGGATCTGAAGCAGGGAGACGAGTGCACGCGCGCGCACACACACACACACAGGGAAACACGGGAAGCGGAGAAACACAGAAGACAGACGAGCATCAGATAGCGGGGATATGTGAATGAGTCCTTCAGTCTGAAACGAGATCGGACGGTGAGTGGTGTGTGTGTGTGAGTCCTTTTATGGCTGAGGTGATTGGGAAGGAGATCGCGTGCAGGTGTGTGTGATTAGTACTCGGGAGAGTGAGTGCGTATTGAGTATTGAGTATTGGTTATTGTTGGAGCCTGGCGTGTCTGTGACATTAGGAAGAACCCAGGGTCTTTGTGGAACTTCATTCCCAACTGCATCTTTTCCCAATTTGGTGGTCCTTTTGATCTGCAACTATAAAATTGATAAATTACCAACTACTCTCTCAGCTTTTCACACGCAGGTCCTTTTGGCTTGGTCCCTGATATTCAAGCACAACTTCTCACCCCATAAATAATTTATTTGGAACAATTGTAATGTCCTTTACAAGAATAAGTCCATATTTTTTCAACACTGGTTTGACAAGAACATTCTACTAGTCAGTCATTTAATTAATTCTCGAGGCAAAATAATTTTCTACAGTTATGGATGCTATTCCATCAGGTGCTCTCATCTTACTGAAAGGTACTCATTCATTTCTACCGGCCTTACTGATAACTTCATTGATAACAATCGCTCATTGTTCCAGAAAGATATTGTCTCCTTACCATACGTTACTGCTTACTGGAGTAACACAGTAGGATATATCTGCTGGGAAAGAGTACGGATGCTTCCACATATCTTTTTTCTATCCAATAAAGTGAAAGAAATTTCCTACAAAATAATTCATAAATATTATCCAGCAAGCCATTACTTGTTTAAAAGTGATATTTCCTCCAGTTGCTCTTTCTGTGATGCCTCTGACAAAAATGTTCATTTATTTTAGAATTGTTCTTTTACAACAACATTTTGGCAAGATGTACTTTTTTAGATCTAAAATGTATAAAAACAGTGTTTTATTTTGGAAGGAAGTTGTGTTGGGATTTACTGATCACAGTCCTGCTGAACAACTTCAATTCTTCATAATGAACCTAATTCTGTTACTGGCAAAATTCCACCTTCACCAATCTAAATACTCTAACTCCAGACCTCTTTTTGCTGTATTTAAAAAATAATTTAAGCAATAGCTTTCATTAGTTAAGTTGTCACAGAACATAAAAGCCTTAAAACTTTATATGTTTGTGATATTTTCCCTCTTTTCAATGACTTGTAATTCTCTTTGTTCTGTTTTGAATTGTATCTGACATCCCCCTTGTATCCTTGTTTGCTTGTTATTTTCTTATTACTATGCTTTTTTTATTCTTTCCCTTTTTTTCAGTTGCTGTGTTCTGATATTATGTTTGCTTGTTCAGGTGTTATGCACTATTTTCTGTATTCTGTTTTTCAAGCAATAATATAAAAAAATATATATATTGAAAAAAATAAAATTAAAAAACACAACAGAAAAAATATATGTGCAGGGTTGCCTTCTAGTGGTCTGGTGAAGGATGTGTCCTAAATATCTGTAACACTTTTCACTTACAAGTCATTTTTTCACCAGACTCTCTTTTTTCTAACTTTTTAATTAATGAATATAAAAAATGCAGATTGTCATGTTAGAGAAAAACTGAAAAACAAACTTCTCTGTCCTGAAGACGTTTCCATGTCAGAAAATGTTATAGCTTCACGTATATATATATTTTTTTTTTTTATTTGTTAAACAAACTGTTACATTGGATCTCAGCAACCAGAAAGGATAAATACAGTTAAACATATGTATTTCAAGATTATTTTAAACATTCTGCAATAACAAGAAATTACAATAATTAAGCAATATTTATTCTTACTCCTTCTAACACACATGTGATGAAAAGCAGGAACAATCATGACATACCTCTCACTGTAATCTTGACAGGATCACTGAGATCTGTGTAGTAGTAGTAGTAGTCGTTGTTGTTGTAATGTGTGTAATAGTTTCTCCTGCCAGCGCGACACTGGTACTCTCTTTCTCCTGCATTATCGACTGTCACTTTAAGTGTGTTCTCTTGTTCACTCTTCAGATTCTGTAACCATTGATTATTTTTGTACCAGTGAAACTCCCATCCAGTCCCCTGCTGCAGCTCACAGCTCAGAGTGACGGTGTCTCCAGTGTAGACGGAGCTCTGAGGATTCACTCTCACAGTCACTTTGGGTTTTGCTGTTGGTATGAAACGATGAAGGAGTCAGAGCTGCTTTTCACTTTATAACATAAGCAGTAGATTCACTGTGTCTAACAAACAGCAGGTAAAATAAGTATTGAACACGTCACCATTTTTCTCTAAATATATTTCTAAAGATGCCATTGACATATTACTCGCAGAAATAGTTACCCGCTGATTTCTAATCCATGGGTATGTTGTGTTTTAACAATTAATGCATGTGTAACCCAGGGTTACTATAGGAATAAATAGAGCTAGGGAGAATTTAATTGAATAAATTAATGCTCATTTGAATGATTTTCTTTTACTTTTGGTGTAAATATAAGAGTAGTGTGATGTTTTTCTTATTTTTTTACCCTTTTCCATGTTGTTATAAGAAATGTTTTGCTATAAGGATGTAATGTCCCTTTTATTCAGGAGTTGAGGGTTCAACGAATCAAGAAGAAAAGAAAAGAGAAGAAAAGGAAGAAAATAGAGTCACGTAATGTGGGGAAGAGGCGAGGGAGGCGCGGTCGGTTTTGATTTAGGATTTGTGAGCAAAGAAATAAAAATAAAAAGATACGGTTATAACTAAACAGAAAGTTTGGTAAAGAATAAATTTATATATTCTAGCCATCTAAAATTAGATCAAATAAATAGATTAGAAAATTGAAATTATAAATAGGTCAAGCCAAAATCAAGAGTACTAAAGTAAAACATCTGGATTTAATTTGATTAGATATTGGAATCTAGGAACTAAATCAGGTGAAGTAGTTGAATTATAATTGATCAATTCCCAATAACTGATTTTCTGTTGATAAATTTATCTTCTTTGTTTATTGTTAATATATTATCTCGAAAAGAATATATCATTTTCACATAAATATTTTAGTTAAATTCATCACGCCTTCTGTTGTCTGTCTGTTCAGTCTCTCACCACTGCTCTTTCCGAACCTACACACTGGTCCACGTACCCTTTTTTTTGTCTCATCCACCTGGGCACTCGTTTAAGTCACGGGGTGTGGGCGGTGATTTATAAGGGGCGCTACACATGCGAAGAAGATGTGGCAGCACGTTAGTTCTTGGTCCTGGGTAGGTTTTTGTATTTGTGACAAATACCTTGGAGGGCTTAGCTACCTAGCTGTTAGCATTTTGTTATTTTTATTCTGTTCTTTGTTCATTTTTTCTTTTCTATAATGGCGTGTTTGTTTTCTGTTTACTGTGCTTAAATTATGTGTCCATTGTCCATTATGTGTGTAAATTATGTGTCCATTGTTTGGTATTATGTCTTGTATTTTGTATTGAATTGTTGTTAATTGGTTTGGGAACTTGGCGGTGTGGCTGTTGGACATGGTGCACCCTTGACTGCACAGTACTGGCTTGGTTGTGTTCTATTTGACGTCTGGCATGTGTCTCATTGATTACAGTGTGTCTTTTGTTTAATAAGAACAAATTGTAAGATTTTAGATTTCTGTTGTCTTCTATGAATGTCTGCAGTAACATATCTCCAGCCAACCTGATCCGATTTTTCTGATAAAAAGATAAACAGAAGCTGAAAGACCCCCATTTGTGAGTGTGTCTGTCTGTATCCATTACGCTGGTAATGTGACCCCTGTGACATCTGCTTTTGTCACCTCTTGTGTTTTCTTTCCTCCAGAATTGGTGTGAGCAGTACAAAAAGGATTAGCATCTCTTCATGTGGTGGTGCTCTCATTTTTTCACAGTGTGTGTGGTGTCCTTTGTGTTAAGGAGACAGACACAATTGAGGAGGGGTAATGTACATGCACCTGTAAATGTGACTGCTTATTTATCTTTGTTTTTCTTGTCTGAGATTATTTTTAATTGTTATTTGAAATAAAGTGCATTTTATGTTTAACTCTTATCTGATACATGACACAGCCATAAACAAACCTGTGTACATTACAAACTTAATGTGATGGGTGAGTCCCTGGTCATATAATTAGTACCTTGATTAGTGCTTTTAATATGTTATAGCACTTCTTTTACTTAGGTGGATAAAGTGGTTGGGGTTAGAAACAGATTTGGTTGTAGTGTTAAGATTTCTATCTAGTCTGTGTATCCACCCAGTCACCAGCAAAATTCTGTCTTCTACATCATTGGTATTTTCGTTTGGATACGCAGCCCTCAAAACGCCCTCCTTCTGACACATATTGAAGAAGCTTCCCTCACATAGAAATGTGCTCAAAGAGCAACAGCATTAGAAAAGCAAACTAAAGAAATACAGACACCCACAGACTAACCTGATACAGTCAGTGTAACAGCATCACTGATCTCTGAGCTCTGAGAATCACTCTTATGTCCTCTGCAGGTGTAGGTACCACTTTCTGAGACTTTAACAGACCAGATACTGAACACCTGTCTTGTGCTGTCTCTGTAGAATCTCTCATTTCCATCTATATAGAGTCCATTATTATTTTTCTTCCAGCTGTAAGTCCACTGAGTGTCTCCTCCTCCCTGTATGTCACATCTGAGAGTAACAATCTCTCCAATGAACACATGTGCATCAGGTGTTATGGACACCACAGCTTTAGGACTCCCTATAAAACATTCTGTTGTTAATAAACCTTACATAAAGTCATTCCCAAGTCTACACTACTAATATCATTTTTAGAGAGAGTATGAGTACATGTTTTTGTTACTTGTTGATACTGATATGTGTAACCTACTTAATATTAAGAAATCAGGGGAATCATGGAGCATTTTATTTAGCACTAGTTATGTCAGTTGCTCTCTTCTGCTGCTGTTATTAAACTTGTACTGTTTTATATTTAATATGTTAAGATATTTAAGCAGTGTAAAACTATTTGAGTTTAAAACTATTTATTCAACTCTGATGTTGCAGCCATCCTTTTATTAGAGCTATAAAAACTGCATTAATAAACAAAGAACAAATTAATAAATTGTGCACAACCTTCTCAGGAAGCAATATAAAGGATAAACTCTGTATATAAATCACCTTGAGCCTGGGCCACTGGTATAAGTGAAATCAGCACTAAAAAGGGAACAGAAACAGAAGATGATCAAAATATGGAAAATATTCAGTTTATTAATGAAAACAGCAGATTTTAGACACACAGAACACACAAGAGTAAATATTATTAAGGAGATCTGTAAGAAATACGTTTTAAACTCTCTAAATAATAAATAAGACACTATTCACTTTATTGCACAAATTAACCAAATATGCAGCAGATATCATTATAATTGAAGATAATAAATAGTTGACCATCTTATAGTTTGGACATAAAACTAAAGTTCTATGTGACTGTGTGTGTGTGTGTGTGTGTGTGTGTGTGTGTGTGTGTGTGTGTGTGTTCTGCACGTGCAAATGCTCTGCATTTCATGATCCTTGATGATACAGCAGTCCCAGCAGAGGGCCTTGTCCTTTATTTATTTTATTGGAAGGTGTGATGCTACAGCAGGCCCAGCAGACAGTGTGTGTCTGAGCGTGGAGTCAAATGAAGGCTAGCTCAGGGGCCTTTCTTAAATTTAATGCATCTTGTAGCCAGTGGATTAAGAGTCACTTGATCATTACAAATAAATTTTTTCATTTTAGGGCTAAGTAACTTGTATTTCTAGCATAAGTGACCACTGCAGCTTCTAACCAGAAAAAAAAAAAGCTTCTGAGGATGATGAATAGCCAAAATTATGAAACCTCAATTTTTAAATAGGAATAATTATTAATATAGTGTATTTTATCCTCAATGACCATATAGAATATACCCAGTAATAGTGATAGTATAATGTTCCTAATAAAATGGCCACTGAAGGACGTTCTGAAATCTTATCACAATAGTTGATTTGTCTCCAACTGTCTCTGCTGTGGAGACTCTGTCTTCAAATGAGTGTTTTCAGATTGGACAACTTTTGAATTAAAAAAAGTTCAATTATGTCAGTGGAGTTAGATTTAGCCATGTTACCAACAGTTAAAAGCTAGTTATTGCTTTCACACGTCCATCTTCACACCTCCTCCTCTTTTCACAGCTGAACTTGCATCACTAAATAAAAATAGAAAATAAACCACATCTGCTTTCTGCTCTGAGGTCTCTAACATGGTCACTGCTCTGTGTGTGTTCAGGACTAATGAGAAGTGCTTGTTTCCGCACAAAATCATTGCTTAATTTTTATAAAATAAAATAATAATTGGTGATAATTAGTAATCAATGATTTGTGATTATTTAATAAGTAATTTTAGTAATTAAGTCTACCCATTCCAACCTGTGTGACAACTGGTCCATCACCATAGCAAACAGGAAGGGGCTCAGAGCCAATCCCTGATGCAGTCCCATCTCCACTTTGAACTCCTCTGTCTGACCTACAGCACACCTCACCACTGTCCTGCTCCTCTCATACATGTCCTGCACCACTCTGACATACTTCTCTGCTACTCCTGACTTCCTCATACAGTACCACAGCTGTTCTCTTGGCACCCTGTCATACGCTTTCTCCAAGTCTACAAACACACAGTGCAACTCCCTCTGACCATCCCTATACTTCTCCATCAAAATCCTCAGAGCAAAAATTGCATCTGTTGTGCTCTTTCTGGGCATGGAGCCATACTGCTGCTCACAAATTTCCACTACCTTCCTTAACCTAGCTTCCACTACTCTTTCCCATAGCTTCGTTGTATGGCTCATCAACTTTATCCCCCTATAGTTACTGCAACTCTGCACATCACACATATTCTTAAAGATCGGCACTTCCAGAACTCCACCGGGATGTCGTCAGGACCAACTGCCTTTCCATTTTTCATCCTCTTCAAAGCCTTTTTTTCATCCTTTCTAATCTTATCTACTTTCTGTTCCACAGAGTTCACCCCTTCTACTCTTTTTTCCCTCTCATTTTCCTCATTCATCAGCTCCTCAAAGTATTCCTTCCATCTCCTCTGTACACTCTCCTCACTTGAACACCCTTCCCTCTCTATACTTAATAACTCTAACTTGCTGCACATCCTTCCCATCTCAATCCCTCTGCCTAGCTAACCTGTACAAGTCCTTCTCTCCTTCTCTAGTGTCTAACCTAGTGTACAACTCGTCTTATGCCTTCTGCTTGGCCTTAGACACCTCCCTCTTCACTCTGCGCTGTAACTCCTTGTATTCCTGTCTATTCTCTTCAGTCCTGTCCATGTCCCACTATTTCTTGGCTAACCTCTTCATCTGGATACTATCCTGAACTTCCTGATTCCACCGCAAAGTCTCCTTATCTTCTTTCCTCCTTCCAGATGACACACCCAGCACCTTTCTCCCTGTCTCCCTGATCACTTCTGCTGTAGTTTCCCAGTCATCTGGCAGCACTACCTGACCACCCAGAGCCTGCCTCAACTTCTGTCTAAATTCTGCACAACATTCCTCCTTTTTCAGCTTCCACCACTTGGTTTTCTTCTCTATCTTTGACCTCTTCTTCTTACAGACCATC
This sequence comes from Hemibagrus guttatus, assembly GCA_033459395.1. Lineage (NCBI taxonomy): Eukaryota > Metazoa > Chordata > Actinopteri > Siluriformes > Bagridae > Hemibagrus > Hemibagrus guttatus. The sequence continues at coordinate 6,082,974 of JAUCMX010000005.1, read as the reverse complement.
AAAGTCATCCTACACACCACCATCCTATGCTGTCTGGTTACACTCTCTCCCACTACCACTTTACAGTCACTAATCTCTTTCAGATTGCCTCTTCTACATAGGATGTAGTCTACCTGTGTTCTCCTACCTCCACTCTTGTAAGTCACTCTATGCTCCGCCCTCTTCTGAAAATAAGTTTTAACCCCAGCCATGTCCATCCTCTTAGCAAAGTCCACTACCATCTGTCCTTCAAGGTTCCTTTCCTTAACTCCAAACTTGCCCATCACCTCCTCATCACCTGTGTTCCCCTCACCAACATGTCCATTAAAATCCGCTCCTATCACCACTCTCTCACTCGTGGGAATACTCTCCATCACATCATCTAATTCACTCCAGAATCTCTCTTTCTCCTCTAACTCACAACCTACCTGTGGGGCATAACCACTAACAACATTCAACATCACCCCTTCAATCTCTAACTTCAGACTCATCACCCTGTCTGACACTCTCTTCACCTCCAGAACATTCCTCACAAACTCCTCCTTCAGGACCACACCTACACCATTTCTCTTACTCTTAGATACAAAGTTCAATATTCAAATGTCTGGAGAGTTTTGTGGATGTGGAAAAGAGATATGCAGAAAAATTACATGTGACTTAAGTAGTTATGAATTAATCTTCTTCCTTATTTCTCTCTTCTTTTCTTCTTCTATTTTAAAAATTGATGATGTTCTTCAGATATATTTGCCAGGTATTTCCTGTTAAATTGCAGCTCTACTAGGTTCATCACAGAAATCATGGACAGTGGACTAAGCCATTTCTGTAAGGGGGGGTTATTGGTTTGGAAATTAAAACTTATTTCATCAGTGTTGCATAATTTTGCTCAAATTGTGTGATTTACCGTATTACACATACAGGAGTTCAGTCATAAGAGGAGGCCTGTGAACTACTGGAATGGAAATACTCTTTAAGCAGAAACACATCATGAAGATGCTTTAAGCAGAAACACTCTTTAAGCAGAATGCACAACTTTGAGTCGTATAGAACACAACAGCAGAAGATCACTCCTGTCAGACAAGAAAGGGAATCCAATCCTATAGTGGACACAGGCTCACCCAAACTGACCGTTTGAAAACTGGACTTCTGGTCTAATGCATCTTGATTGGTATTGCATGATGCAGGTGGCAGGCAACGGAATTTGTCATCAACAACTTGAATGCATGCAACATGCAAATATTTTTAGCCTTACACCTCCTCCCCTTCTTCACTGCTGAACACACAGCACTGAATTAAAAAAAAGAAGTTAAACCACAACTGCCAACTTGTCTCTGTTCTCACACCTCTAAAACTGTCACTGCCCTGTGTGTGTCCGTGTACAAGACTAATGAGAAGTGTTATACTTGAGCACCCCAATATATTCTTGTTACATTTTTATTTCTAGAGATAACACAACCTGCTGCACCAACATTCCCCACTTATTAATTCATTCTCATTAATTATGCAGTTTTCCTAGCATACACGACCACTGCAGCTTATAACAAGAAAAAAGCATCTGAGGATGATGAATAGCCAAAATTACAAAATCTCACTTTTTAGATAAGAATAATTGTTAATATAGTGTGTTTTATCTACAATGTCCATATATAATATACTCAGTAATAGTGACAGTATAGTGTTCCTAATAAAATGGCCAGTGAAGATATGTTCTAAAATCATTCCAAATAGTTGTTTTGTCTCCAACTGTCTCTGCTGTGGAGACTCTGTCTTCAAATGAGTGTCTTCAGATTGGACAACTTTTGAATTAAAAAAAATTAAATGATGTCAGTGGAGTTAGATTTAGCCATGTTATCAACAGTTAAAATCTAGTTATTGCTTTCACGCATCCATCTTCACACCTCCTCCTCTTTTTCGCGACTGAAACTGCATCACTAAATAAAAATAGAAAATAAACCACATCCGTGATCTGCTCTCTGTTCTCAGGCCTCTAACATCACTGCTCTGTGTGTGTGCAGGACTAATGAGAAGTGTTTGTTTATGCACAAAAATATTACTCTTATTTTTATCAAATAAAATAATAATTAGTGATAATTAGTAATCAATAATTTGTGATTATTTTAAAAGTGCTGTGCACTAGTTTGTTTTAGAGTGAATATTTTCCATAAACAGACCATAATAATAACAAAAATGGAAATATAAGTTATGAGGCATTTTCTCAGAAAGTCTAGTTAATGTTCACAAGGTTTTGTTCAAAATCATGTTACATATAATGTGGTTTTTAACACAAAACATGTTTCTGTAAACAGGAAACAACAACAGAAGATGATCATCATGTACAGACTCCACTAATACAGACCTGTGTTTTAAACTAGCTCTACTTGTACTCTTACCTGTTGAACTATCATAGTTACTGAGAGTAGTTCCACATCAAACTAAACCCTTCTCATAACAGATATGGAGACACTGATCCACCTGAGCAGTCATGCTGAAGTACACACAATGTCCTAATCACACAATAATCTCATCACTCAGGACATTCAGACTGCAGATGAACAACTTTATACCCCACCACTCACTCTAATGAAGACACAAAGAGAACATTTACTCACAGAGCATCACAGGAAGTGGACTGAGCTCCATCCTGTCCCTCTAACGACTGACTGACTGACTGAGCAGAGGTGTGTGTTAAAGTCTTACCCCTTTACCACTTCCTGTGTTCTAACAGAGAGAGAGAGAGAGAGAGAAAGAGAGAGGGAGGGAGAGAGAGAGAGAGAGAGAGAGAGAGAGAGAGAGAGAGAGAGAGAGAGAGAGAGAGAGAGAGAGAGAAAGAGAGAGGGAGGGAGAGAGAGAGAGAGAGAGAGAGAGAGAGAGAGAGAGAGAGAGAGAGAGAGAGAGAGAAAGAGAGAGGGAGGGAGAGAGAGAGAGAGAGAGAGAGAGAGAGAGAGAGAGAGAGAGAGAGAGAGAGAGAAAAGAGAGAGAGAGAGAGAGAGAGAGAGAGAGAGAGACACCACAATGTCTGACTATAACCCCTCTTGTATGTAGATATGCAGTTCAAACATCTGGACAGGAGTTTTTTGGATGTCTGGGGATGTGTAAGACAGGTGCAGGAATTTAACATATGAATGTTCAGTTCAGTTTAAAAGTTGTCAATGTCAGTTGTGGGTGTGGTTACCTGTCATAGCATAATGTTCTGACTGCAGATGATTTTTTTTTTTTTAAACTTTGCAACATAATACATAAACTGGAAAAAATAAGAGCTAGTACTTAAACTAGCTATTATTTTTTCCAGTTTACATATTATGTTGCAAAGTTTAAAAAAAAACAAAACAAAAAAAACACAACTCAGTTTTAGGCTAATGGTATCCCAAGTTTGTGTCCTATTGAACCAGTGTTAATGTATTCAGTAACTGAGAACTAAAGCACTTTTGTTTGTCGCTCTGGATAAGAGCGTCTGCCAAATGCCAGAAATGTAAATGTAAATGGTTAATTGTGCCCTCAGTTTTGACACCAACAGTGTCACCAGCAAATCACCCCCACACCATCACACCTCATTCTCCATTCTCCTGACCATGAAGGCCTGACTCACACAGTCTCCTCTGGACAGTGGATGTTTAAATATGTCTGCCACTTGAACTCTGAGAAACATTTATTTGGGCTGGAATCTGAAGTGCTGTAAATGGCCAGTTTCTGAGGCTGGTAAATCTAATAAACTTATTCTCTGCAGCAGAGGTAGCTCTTGGTCTTCCTTTCCTTTGATGGTTTTTATGAGAGCCAATTTCATCATAGTGTTTGGTTTTGGTGATTCTTGAGATTTTTCAGATTGACTGACCTTCATTTCTCTTTACTTAACTGAATGTTTTTTTTGCCATAATATGGATTTGTTCAGTAGTTATAGTAGCACTAATAGGGCTATTGACTCTGTACCCACCCTTCCTCTGCACAAGATAACTGATGCTCTAAACACATTAAGAAAGCAAGAAATGCCACAAATGTATTCAAGAAGACACACCTGTGAATTAAAAACCCTGCCAGGTGACTGCTTTGTGAATCTGATGAGAGAATGCTGAGTGTGCAAAGCTGTCAGCCAAGCTAAATGTTGCTACTCTGGACAATCTAAAATATAAAATATATTCACTTTTTTGTTTACTACATAATACCATATGTGTTCTTTCTTAGTTTGAATGTCTTCAGTATTAATGTACAATGTTGAAAATAAAAATAATGAAAAACCACTGAAGGAGAAGGTGTGTCCAAATTCCAACATTTTGACTGATACTGTATGTATTGTTGTGTACGTGCGCATGTATACGTGTGTGTGTGTGTGTGTGTGTGTGTGTGTGTGTGTGTGTATGTGTATAAAATTTCATAGCAAGAGGATTTTGTTTTTTGTTCATTTTTTATACACACGGTGTCTGTAGAGTTGCTTTGCAATTACAAGTCTAAATTACATTGAAATAATTAAATGTATAAATATTTGGTCCAGAAGCAGTATAACTGATGTTGAAAATGAGTCTGCAGTTGAAGTTATAAGCCATTGGAAAGACAATGAGTTACTTAATCATCTTAAACAACATTAATTTAAATTAGATCTTCTTCTTTCGGCTTTTCCCTTCAGGGGTCGCCACAGCGAATCATCTCTCTCCACCTATCCCTATCTTCTGCATCCTCAACACTTGCACCCACTAGCTTCATATCCTCATTAATTCCATCCATATACCTCCTCTTTGGCTTTCCTCTTTGCCTCCTGCCTGGCAGCTCCATGTCCAACATTCTCCTATCAATATACTCGCTTTCCCTCCTCTGAACATGTCCAAACCATCTTAATCTGGCCTCTCTAACTTTGTCCCCCAAACGTCCAACATGAGCTGTCCCTCTGATGTACTCGTTCCTAATCCTGTCCAATCTTGTCACACCCAAAGAGAACTTCAACATCTTCAGCTCTGCTACCTCTAGCTCTGACTCCTGTCTCTTCCTCAGTGACACTGTCTCTAAACCATACAGCATGGCCGGTATCACCACTGTCCTGTACACCTTCCCCTTGATTCTCGCTGATATTTTCTTATCACACAGAACTCCCCACACCTTTCTCCACCCATTCCAACCTGCCTGCACTCGCTTCTTTACCTCTTTCCCACACTCTCCATTACTCTGGACTGTTGACCCCAAGTACTTAAAATCCTGTACCTTCTTCACCCTCTTCACCCTGTAACCTTACTGTCCCACCTCCATTTTGAACTCCTCTGTCTGACCAACAGCACACCTCACCACTGTCCTGCTCCGCTCATACATGTCCTGAACCACTCTGACATACTTCTCTGCTACTCCTGACTTCCTCATACAGTACCACAGCTCTTCTCTTGGCACCCTGTCATACGCTTTCTCCAAGTCTACAAACACACAGTGCAACTCCCTCTGACCATCCCTATACTTCTCCATCAAAATTCTCAGAGCAAAAATTGCATCTGTTGTGCTCTTTCTGGGCATGGAGCCATACTGCTGCTCACAAATTTCCACTACCTTCCTTAACCTAGCTTCCACTACTCTTTCCCATAGCTTCATTGTATGGCTCATCAACTTTATCCCCCTATAGTTGCTGCAACTCTGCACGTCACCCTTATTCTTAAAGATCGGCACTAACACACTTCTTCTCCATTCCTCAGGCATCCTCTCACTCTCTAAAACCCTGTTGAACAAACTAGTTAAAAATTCCACTGCTGCCACTCCCAGACACTTCCAGACCTCTACCGGGATGTCGTCAGGACCAACTGCCTTTCCACTTTTCATCCTCTTCAAAGCCTTCCTGACTTCATCCTTTCTAATCTTATCTACTTTCTGTTCCACAGAGTTCACCCCTTCTACTCTTTTTTCCCTCTCATTTTCCTCATTCATCAGCTCCTCAAAGTACTCCTTCCATCTCCTCTGTACACTCTCCTCACTTGTGAATTCATTTAAATTAGATGACGCTTTATAAATGTCCTCTATTCTTTACTTTAAACATCAATAGTAACGCACTGCAAACACAACAGTTTCAGACATACACCGATCTCTGTTTGACAAAGACGTGTCTCAAGTCCTCTGTATTTCTAGGTATCAGGTGGAAAGAGATTATTTTGTCAGACTTCTTTAAATAGAGATGTTAAACTTGTCCTGCACACAGCCGCTAGATGGCGCTGTGAGCTCATGCAATGATGCCGGAAGTGACACGTGCATAAAATAAATGAATTTTAAAACGCAGTATTTTGTAGTTACATTGTTTAAAGACATTTCACGATCTCTTTATCTTTCTTTCTTTATTTCTTCTTGTATTTATTCAGTGAATAATGTTGTCTTAATGGATATCACACTGATGACTCAGAATGTGTCAATGTGAAGGTTTCACAGCGTTTGGTGATTTTTTTTCATCTTCATCTCATACTGTAGGTGAATCTAGCCATGGGGGTCACAGTCCAGTGACTTCTGTGCCGGTCCCAAGCCCGGATAAATAGAGAGGGTTGCGTCAGGAAAGGCATCCGGCGTAAAACATTGCCAAATTTAACCATGCAAATCGTCAGTACGAATTTCATACCGGATCGGTCGAGGCCCGGGTTAACAACGACCGCCATCGGCGCCGTTGACCTACAGGGCGCCGGTGGAAATTGGGCTACTGTTGGTCGAAGAAGTAGAGGAGGGAGGAGAGTGCACAGACAGAGAGAGAAGAGGAAAGGTAAGAGTGTAGGACTGAGAATAGGAACTCTGAATGTTGGTACTATGACAGGGAAAGGTAGAGAGCTGGCTGATATGATGGAGAGAAGGAAGGTAGATATACTGTGTGTACAGGAGACCAGGTGGAAGGGTAGCAAGGCTCGTAGTATAGGAGCAGGATTCAAGCTGTTTTATTATGGTGTGGATAGTAAGAGAAATGGGGTAGGTGTGGTCCTGAAGGAGGAGTTTGTGAGGAATGTCCTGGAGGTGAAGAGAGTGTCAGACAGGGTGATGAGTCTGAAGTTAGAGATTGAAGGGGTGATGTTGAATGTTGTTAGTGGTTATGCCCCACAGGTAGGTTGTGAGTTAGAGGAGAAAGAGAGATTCTGGAGTGAATTAGATGAGGTGATGGAGAGTATTCCCACGGGTGAGAGAGTGGTGATAGGAGCGGATTTTAATGGACATGTTGGTGACGGGAACAAAGGTGATGAGGAGGTGATGGGCAAGTTTGGAGTTAAGGAAAGGAACCTTGAAGGACAGATGGTAGTGGACTTTGCTAAGAGGATGGACATGGCTGTGGTTAACACTTATTTTCAGAAGAGGGAGGAGCATGGAGTGACTTACAAGAGTGGAGGTAGGAGAACACAGGTAGACTACATCCTATGTAGAAGAGGCAATCTGAAAGACATTAGTGACTGTAAAGTGGTAGTGGGAGAGAGTGTAGCCAGACAGCATAGGATGGTGGTGTGGAGGATGACTTTGATGGTCTGTAAGAAGAAGAGGTCAAAGATAGAAATAGAAAAGAAAACCAAGTGGTGGAAGCTGAAAAAGGAGGAATGTTGTGAGGAATTTAGACAGAAGTTGAGGCAGGCTCTGGGATGGTCAGGTAGTGCTGCCAGATGACTGGGAAACTACAGCAGAAGTGATCAGAGAGACAGGGAGAAAGTTGTTGGGTGTGTCATCTGGAAAGAGGAAAGAAGATAAGGAGACTTGGTGGTGGAATGAGGAAGTTCAGGATAGTATCCAGAGAAAGAGGTTAGCCAAGAAGAAGTGGGACATGGACAGGACTGAAGAGAATAGACAGGAATACAAGGAGTTACAGCGCAGAGTGAAGAGGGAGGTGTCTAAGGCCAAGCAGAAGGCATATGACGAGTTGTACACTAGGTTAGACACTAGAGAAGGAGAAGTACAGGTTAGCTAGGCAGAGGGATCGAAATGGGAAGGATGTGCAGCAAGTTAGAGTTATTAAGGATAGAGATGGAAGGGTGCTCACAAGTGAGGAGAGTGTATAGAGGAGATGGAAGAAGTACTTTGAGGAGCTGATGAATGAGGAAAATGAGAGGGAAAAAAGAGTAGAAGGGGTGAACTCTGTGGAACAGAAAGTAGATAAGATTAGAAAGGGTGAAGTCAGGAAGGCTTTGAAGAGGATGAAAAATGGAAAGGCAGTTGGTCCTGACGACATCCCGGTGGAGGTCTGGGTTAAGGAAGGTAGTGGAAATTTGTGAGCAGCAGTATGGCTTCATGCCCAGAAAGAGCACAACAGATGCAATTTTTGCTCTGAGAATTTTGATGGAGAAGTATGGTCAGAGGGAGTTGCACTGTGTGTTTGTAGACTTGGAGAAAGCGTATGACAGGGTGCCAAGAGAAGAGCTGTGGTACTGTATGAGGAAGTCAGGAGTAGCAGAGAAGTATGTCAGAGTGGTGCAGGACATGTATGAGAGGAGCAGGACAGTGGTGAGGTGTGCTGTAGGTCAGACAGAGGAGTTCAAAGTGGAGGTGGGACTGCATCAGGGATCGGCTCTGAGCCCCTTCCTGTTTGCTATAGTGATGGACCAGTTGTCAGAGGAGGTCAGACAGGAGTCTCCTTGGACGATGATGTTTGCAGATGACATTGTGATCTGTAGTGAGAGCAGGGAGCAGGTGGAGGAAAACCTGGAGAGGTGGAGATTTGCGCTGGAGAGAAGAGGAATGAAAGTCAGTCGTAGTAAGACTGAGTACATGTGTGTGAATGAAAGGGAGGGAAGTGGAACAGTAAGGTTACAGGGTGAAGAGGTGAAGAAGGTACAGGAGTTTAAGTACTTGGGGTCAACATTCCAGAGTAATGGAGAGTGTGGGAAAGAGGTAAAGAAGCGAGTGCAGGCAGGTTGGAATGGGTGGAGAAAGGTGTCTGGAGTTCTGTGTGATAGGAAAATATCAGCGAGAATCAAGGGGAAGGTGTACAGGACAGTGGTGAGACCAGCCATGCTGTATGGTTTAGAGACAGTGTCACTGAGGAAGAGACAGGAGTCAGAGCTAGAGGTAGCAGAGCTGAAGATGTTGAGGTTCTCTTTGGAAGTGACAAGATTGGACAGGATTAGGAACGAGTACATCAGAGGAACAGCTCATGTTGGACGTTTGGGGGACAAAGTTAGGGAGGCCAGATTAAGATGGTTTGGACATGTTCAGAGGAGGGAGAGTGAGTATATTGGTAGGAGAATGTTGGACATGGAGCTGCCAGGCAGGAGGCAAAGAGGAAGGCCAAAGAGGAGGTATATGGATGGAATTAATGAGGATATGAAGCTAGTGGGTGCAAGTGTTGAGGATGCAGAAGATAGGGATAGGTGGAGAGAGATGATTCGCTGTGGCGACGCCTGAAGGGAAAAGCCGAAAGAAGAAAAAGAAGATTGTCTTTCCAATGGCTTATAACTTCAATTGCAGACTCATTTTCAACATCAGTTATACTGCTTCTGCACCAAATATTTATACATTTAATTATTTCAATGTAATTTAGACTTGTAATTGCAAAGCAACTCTACAGACACTGTGTGTATAAAAAATGAACAAAAAACAAAATCCTCTTGCTATGAGATTTTATACACGTACAGTGGGGCAAAAAAGTATTTAGTCAGCCACCAATTGTGCAAGTTCTCCCACTTAAAAAGATGAGAGAGGCCTGTAATTTTCATCATAGGTACACTTCAACTATGAGAGACAGAATGAGAAAAAAAAAATCCAAAAAATCACATTGTCTGATTTTTAAAGAATTTATTTGCAAATTATGGTGGAAAATAAGTATTTGGTCACCTAAAAAAAGCAAGATTTCTGGCTCTCACAGACCTGTAACTTCTTCTTTAAGAGGCTCCTCTGTCCTCCACTCGTTACCTGTATTAATGGCACCTGTTTGAACTCGTTATCAGTATAAAAGACACCTGTCCACAACCTCAAACAGTCAGACTCCAAACTCCACTATGGCCAAGACCAAAGAGCTGTCAAAGGACACCAGAAACAAAATTGTAGACCTGCACCAGGCTGGGAAGACTGAATCTGCAATAGGTAAGCAGCTTGGTGTGAAGAAATCAACTGTGGGAGCAATTATTAGAAAATGGAGTTTGCTAGAGCACATTTGGATGATCCAGAAGAGGATTGGGAGAATGTCATATGGTCAGATGAAACCAAAATAGAACTTTTTGGTAAAAACTCAACTTGTCGTGTTTGGAGGAGAAAGAATGCTGAGTTGCATCCAAAAAACACCACACCTACTGTGAAGCATGGGGGTGGAAACATCATGCTTTGGGGCTGTTTTTCTGCAAAGGGACCAGGACGACTGATCCGTGTAAAGGAAAGAATGAATGGGGCCATGTATCGTGAGATTTTGAGTAAAAACCTCCTTCCATCAGCAAGGGCATTGAAGATGAAACGTGGCTGGGTCTTTCAGCATGACAATGATCCCAAACACACTGCCCGGGCAACGAAGGAGTGGCTTCGTAAGAAGCATTTCAAGGTCCTGGAGTGGCCTAGCCAGTCTCCAGATCTCAACCCCATAGAAAATCTTTGGAGGGAGTTGAAAATCCGTGTTGCCCAGCGACAGCCCCAAAACATCACTGCTCTAGAGGAGATCTGCATGGAGGAATGGGCCAAACTACCAGCAACAGTGTGTAAAAACCTTGTGGCGACTTACAGAAAACGTTTGACCTCTGTCATTGCCAACAAAGGGTATATAACAAAGTATTGAGATGAACTTTTGTTATTGACCAAATACTTATTTTCCACCATAGCTTGCAAATAAATTCTTTAAAAATCAGACAATGTGATTTTCTGGATTTTTTTTTCTCATTCTGTCTCTCATAGTTGAAGTGTACCTATGATGAAAATTACAGGCCTCTCTCATCTTTTTAAGTGGGAGAACTTGCACAATTGGTGGCTGACTAAACACTTTTTTGCCCCACTGTACACACACACACACACACACACACACACACACACACACACACACACACACACAACACACACACACACACACACACACACACACACACACGTATACATGCCCACATACACAACAATACATACAGTACCAGTCAAAAGGTTGGAATTTGGACACACCTTCTCCTTCAGTGGTTTTTCTTTATTTTTATTTTCAACATTGTACATTAATACTGAAGACATTCAAACTAAGAAAGAACACATATGGTATTATGTAGCAAACAAAAAAGTGAATATATTTTATATTTTAGATTGTCCAGAGTAGCAACATTTAGCTTGGCTGACAGCTTGGCACACTCAGCATTCTCTCATCAGATTTACAAAGCAGTCACCTGGCAGGGTTTTTAATTCACAGGTGTGTCTTCCCGAATACATTTGTGGCATTTCTTGCCTTCTTAATGTGTTTAGAGCATCAGTTATCTTGTGCAGAGGAAGGGTGGGTACAGAGTCAATAGCCCTATTAGTGCTACTATAACTACTGAACAAATCCATATTATGGCAAAAAAAAACATTCAGTTAAGTAAAGAGAAATGAAGGTCAGTCAATCTGAAAAATCTCAAGAATCACCAAAACCAAACACTATGAGGAAATTGGCTCTCATAAAAACCATCAAAGGAAAGAAAGACCAAGAGCTACCTCTGCTGCAGAGAATAAGTTTATTAGATTTACCAGCCTCAGAAACTGGCCATTTACAGCACTTCAGATTACAGCCCAAATAAATGTTTCTCGGAGTTCAAGTGGCAGACATATTTAAACATCCACTGTTCAGAGGAGACTGTGTGAGTCAGGCCTTCATGGTCAGGAGAATGGAGAATGAGGTGTGATGGTGTGGGGGTGATTTGCTGGTGACACTGTTGGTGTCAAAATTGAGGGCACAATTAACCATTTACATTTACATTTTTGGCATTTGGCAGACGCTCTTATCCAGAGCGACAAACAAAAGTGTTTTAGTTCTCAGTCAGTGAATACATTAACACTGGTTCAATAGGACACAAACTTGGGATACCATTAGCCTAAAACTGAGGGGTTTTTTTTTAAATATTTTTTTTATTTTAAAAGCAACATAATACATAAACAGGGAAAAATAGGAGCTAGTTTAAGTACTTCAGGAAGAGGCAAGTCTTCAGTTACCGTTTGAAGACGGTCAGAGACTCGGCCGTACGGACACCTAGGGGAAGTTCGTTCCACAACCTCGGTGCCAGAACAGAGAAGAGTCTAGATGTATACCTACCTTTTTCCCTGAGAGATGGTGGGACCAGTCGAGCAGTGCTAGTGGATCTGAGGGAGCGAGGTGCAGTGCGAGGAGTGACGAGAGCTTTGAAGTAAGATGGCGCTGGTCCATTCTTGGCTTTGTAGGCAAGCATTAGTCTTTTGAATCTGATGCATGCAGCTACAGGAAGCCAGTGGAGGGAACGCAGCAGTGGGCCTAGGACTAAACAGTAGAAAAAGAAAAATGAAACTTTTTACAAAGTGCATGTGTGCAACCTTGTGCAAACAAACTTTAAATGTTGAAGAGGCAGATGTCTTGAGAGTAGAAACGGTTACACAGTATGGTTGTGAGGGCCGAATACTTCGGTACCTTTTTCCAAATGGCAGGAGGCTGAAGAGTGTGTGTGAGGGGTGTGTGGGGTTGTCCACAATGCTGTTGGCTTTGTGGATGCAGCATGTGGTGTAAATGTCCATGATGGAGGGAACAGAGTCTCTGTTCATCTTCTCAGCTGTCCTCACGATCTGCTGCAGGGTCTTATTATCCAAGGCGGTGCAATTCCCAAACCAGGCAGTGATGCAGCTGCTCAGGATGCTCTCCATGGTCCCTCTGTAGAACATGGTCAGGATGAGGGGAGGGAGAAGTGCTTTCATCAGCCTTCATACTTTTTCAGAGCTTTCTGCTGAGCTTTCTTGCTGATGGAGCTGGTTTTGAGTGACCAGGTGAGGTTCTCCACCAGGAATTTGTTGCTCTTGATGATCTCCACGGAGATTCCTCAATGTTCTGCAGAGAATGGTCACTCTGTGCTCTCCAGAAGTCTACATCCATCTCTTCAGTTTTGTTGATGTTCAGAGACAGGTTGTTGGCTCTACACCACTGCATTAGCTGTTGCACCTTCTCTCTGTATGCTCTGAGACCCACTGTGGTCATGTCCTCTAAGAACTTGATGTTGTACGAGCTGGGCAATGCTGCACAGTCATTAATCAGCAGAATCAACAGCAGTGGATTGAGCAGACGGTCCAGAGGGGCAAGGATGTGTGACGCATCTCTGGTTCATTTATTTTATGTCAAGTTTCTGTCGTGCATGTGAGGCAAATGTGGATGTAGATAGTATTTGTAACATGCTAGCGAATTACCAACAACATGACAATAAGAGTAATAAACATGAACAGAGCAAACAAAGCACTTAACATGCAATTTTAGACTATATGCTACGCACAACGCCACACTAACAAACAAGTAAAAGTTCCAGACAGAAACACAGACACAAGAAATTAAATAAGGATGCTTAATAGTAGTAATACAGAGTATTAGGTGTAAGTGATCAGTGGGGAATGTGCATGTGCATGTGATGCTCTGGGGCTGATGGGTAAAGTAGTTCAGCCCTGATTTCAGCACAACTATGACATCTACATATAAAATGAAGGAAATAACTGAGTTAATGTTACTTCCTTTATTTAAAACTACAAAACTGCATTAATAAACTAGAAACAAACTGACAAATTGTGCACAACCTTCGCAGCCCCAAAACAAACATGCAGACAATATAAAGGATAAACTCTATATAAATCACCTTGAGCCTGGGCCATGTTACGGGGGCAAGTGCCCCCGATGGACCACTAGGGGGCCTTCAGCAGGGGTTTTGTTTATTTAGCCATGTGTTTGTTTTAGCCACGCTTTTCCCTAATGTGTTTATGCCTGTCACCTGTTCCTAATGTGTCTGTAATCATGTCCCTTATTTATAGTGGCCGTCTGTCTTCGTTACTTTGCCAGTCCTCATCTTTGTGTTACGTCTGTGTGCTGCATGTTCTTTTGTTAAATAAAACCCCTGTCCGCCGTCTATCTCCGCGTTGGGTCTGATTCCTCTGCACTGGCACGACCAGCGTGCTTCCGTCTCCCTCTCCCTCAGCTCATCAGTAATTTGTGACAGAAGGACTGGCCAAAACCGTACAGACCCAACGCGGCGCGAGGTATGCGAGGCTTCCTTTTTTCCTGCTCTCCCTAGCACGCCCCGTTTGAATTTTTTGTTCTCTCTGGCACATTTTTCTACGTCTGTTCCCCTTCGCAGCGGAAAGATGTTTTTAACCTGCTTTTTTTTTTCTTTTTTCGCTGCTACTCGCTCCGCTTTTTTCCCTGTGAGAAAAACGGTTCCACTTCCGGTTCTCCGTGGAGCATATTACCTCACTTCCGTTAGCGGGGTGAAGTACCGGCTACCCTTGCTTCAGTTTTTTTGAGTTAATATTTTTTCCGGAGTTGAATTTTTTTTCTTTCGTCCCTATGAACCTGTTTTCCTGTTCCGGTGAGGTTTCCGGTTTGGAATTTGTTTTTGTCTTCAAGTATGGGTGCATCGCTCCGCCTCTGTTCCCTGTGGGGGGCGTCCTTCTTCTCCTGTTCCTCTTCTGTTCTTCTGTACAGGACGCCGCCTCACTTCTGTCGGCGGAGGATGGACCCAATCGGATCTTCGTCTTCATCTTCACCGGGACTCGCTCCGCCTCACTCCTCATCGGCGGAGGAGATCACCGGCCACACCTCCCTCCCTCCCTCCCTCCCTTTGGGGGTCTTCGGCCCAGCCGGGCTGAGGTCGTCGCTCATCTCGACTACACGTCAGGGG
>JAUCMX010000005.1:6044533-6067757 GCA_033459395.1 Hemibagrus guttatus | reverse complement strand
TAAAAATATAAACTTAGTGTTTATCGGAATCGGCCATGAGAAGGACTTAATTATCGGTTATCGTTTTCCATTTTTCATATCGTGCATCCCTAATAAGTAATGTTACTGTAGTAATTATAATTGATTCTCACAGGATTAGTGATCTCTGTCTACACAATGTACACATGATCATAACAGGAAAACCTCCATGTGTTCTACACTCCCTTCATTTTAGCACAAACTGCAGGGATGTGACTGATTTTTCTGTAAAAATACAGATTTAAACCATGTGAACTGCATAAATACTCTTCTTCTTCTTCTTTCGGCTTTTCCCTTCAGGGGTCGCCACAGCGAATCATCTCTCTCCACCTATCCCTATCTTCTGCATCCTCAACACTTGCACCCACTAGCTTCATATCCTCATTAATTCCATCCATATACCTCCTCTTTGGTCTTCCTCTTTGCCTCCTGCCTGGCAGCTCCATGTCCAACATTCTCCTACCAATATACTCACTCTCCCTCCTCTGAACATGTCCAAACCATCTTAATCTGGCCTCCCTAACTTTGTCCCCCAAACGTCCAACATGAGCTGTCCCTCTGATGTACTCATTCCTAATCCTGTCCAATCTTGTCACTCCCAAAGAGAACCTCAACATCTTCAGCTCTGCTACCTCTAGCTCTGACTCCTGTCTCTTCCTCAGTGACACTGTCTCTAAACCATACAGCATGGCCGGTCTCACCACTGTCCTGTACACCTTCCCCTTGATTCTCGCTGATATTTTCCTATCACACAGAACTCCCGACACCTTTCTCCACCCATTCCAACCTGCCTGCACTCGCTTCTTTACCTCTTTCCCACACTCTCCATTACTCTGGACTGTTGACCCCAAGTACTTAAACTCCTGTACCTTCTTCACCTCTTCACCCTGTAACCTTACTGTTCCACTTCCCTCCCTTTCATTCACACACATGTACTCAGTCTTACTACGACTGACTTTCATTCCTCTTCTCTCCAGCGCAAACCTCCACCTCTCCAGGTTTTCCTCCACCTGCTCCCTGCTCTCACTACAGATCACAATGTCATCTGCAAACATCATTGTCCAAGGAGACTCCTGTCTGACCTCCTCTGACAACTGGTCCATCACTATAGCAAACAGGAAGGGGCTCAGAGCCGATCCCTGATGCAGTCCCACCTTCACATTGAACTCCTCTGTCTGACCTACAGCACACCTCACCACTGTCCTGCTCCTCTCATACATGTCCTGCACCACTCTGACATACTTCTCTGCTACTCCTGACTTCCTCATACAGTACCACAGCTCTTCTCTTGGCACCCTGTCATACGCTTTCTCCAAGTCTACAAACACACAGTGCAACTCCCTCTGACCATCCCTATACTTCTCCATCAAAATCCTCAGAGCAAAAATTGCATCTGTTGTGCTCTTTCTGGGCATGAAGCCATACTGCTGCTCACAAATTTCCACTACCTTCCTTAACCTAGCTTCCACTACTCTTTCCCATACCTTCATTGTTTGGCTCATCAACTTTATCCCCCTATAGTTACTGCAACTCTGCACGTCACCCTTATTCTTAAAGATCGGCACTAACACACTTCTTCTCCATTCCTCAGGCATCCTCTCACTCTCTAAAACCCTGTTGAACAAACTAGCTAAAAATTCCACTGCTGCCTCTCCCAGACACTTCCAGACCTCCACCGGGATGTCATCAGGACCGACTGCCTTCCCACTTTTCATTCTCTTCAAAGCCTTCCTGACTTCATCCTTTCTAATCTTATCTACTTTCTGTTCCACAGAGTTCACCCCTTCTACTCTTTTTTCCCTCTCATTTTCCTCATTCATCAGCTGCTCAAAGTATTCCTTCCATCTCCTCTGTACACTCTCCTCACTTGTGAGCACCCTTCCATCTCTATCCTTAATAACTCTAACTTGCTGCACATCCTTCCCATCTCGATCCCTCTGCCTAGCTAACCTGTACAAGTCCTTCTCTCCTTCTCTAGTGTCTAACCTAGTGTACAACTCGTCATATGCCTTCTGCTTGGCCTTAGACACCTCCCTCTTCACTCTGCACTGTAACTCCTTGTATTCCTGTCTATTCTCTTCAGTCCTGTCCATGTCCCACTTCTTCTTGGCTAACCTCTTCCTCTGGATACTATCCTGAACTTCCTCATTCCACCACCAAGTCTCCTTATCTTCTTTCCTCCTTCCAGATGACACACCCAGAACCTTTCTCCCAGTCTCCCTGATCACTTCTGCTGTAGTTTCCCAGTCATCTGGCAGCAATACCTGACCACCCAGAGCCTACCTCAACTTCTGTCTAAATTCCTCACAACATTCCTCCTTTTTCAGCTTCCACCACTTGGTTTTCTTCTCTGTCTCTGGCCTCTTCTTCTTACAGACCATCAGAGTCATTCTACACACCACCATCCTATGCTGTCTGGCTACACTCTCTCCCACTACCACTTTACAGTCACTAATCTCTTTCAGATTGCCTCTTCTACATAGGATGTAGTCTACCTGTGTTCTCCTACCTCCACTCTTGTAAGTCACTCTATGCTCCTCCCTCTTCTGAAAATAAGTGTTAACCACAGCCATGTCCATCCTCTTAGCAAAGTCCACTACCATCTGTCCTTCAAGGTTCCTTTCCTTAACTCCAAACTTGCCCATCACCCGTGGGAATACTCTCCATCACCTCATCTAATTCACTCCAGAATCTCTCTTTCTCCTCTAACTCACAACCTACCTGCGGGGCATAACCACTAACAACATTCAACATCACCCCTTCAATCTCTAACTTCAGACTCATCACCCTGTCTGACACTCTCTTCACCTCCAGAACATTCCTCACTAACTCCTCCTTCAGGACCACACCTACCCCATTTCTCTTACTATCCACACCATAATAAAACAGCTTGAATCCTGCTCCTATACTACGAGCCTTGCTACCCTTCCACCTGGTCTCCTGTACACACAGTATATCCACCTTCCTTCTCTCCATCATATCAGCCAGCTCTCTACCTTTCCCTGTCATAGTACCAACATTCAGAGTTCCTATTCTCAGTCCTACACTCTTACCTTTCCTCTTCTCTCTCTGTCTGTGCACTCTCCTCCCTCCTCTACTTCTTCGACCAACAGTAGCCCAATTTCCACCGGCGCCCTGTAGGTCAACGGCGCCGATGGCGGTCGTTGTTAACCCGGGCCTCGACCGATCCGGTATGAAATTCGTACTGACGATTCGCATGGTTAAATTTGGCAATGTTTTACACCGGATGCCCTTCCTGACGCAACCCTCTCTATTTACCCGGGCTTGGGACCGGCACAGAAGTCACTGGATTGTGACCCCCATGGCTAGATTGAACTGCATAAATACGAGGATTGAAATGTTTAATCCATAAAAAATAGACAGCAAACCTAGTGTGGATTGTGACTCCAGATAAAAGCTGTAATTTATATTCATAGTCGTTTTTATGAAGTGGTAAAAAGTGCAGCAGACATGACAGCTGTGAAAGCGCCACCTACAGTATGAGATGAAGATGAAAAAAAATCACCAAACGCTGTGAAACCTTCACATTGACACATTCTGAGTCATCAGTGTGATATCCATTAAGACAACATTATTCACTGAATAAATACAAGAAGAAATAAAGAAAGAAAGATAAAGAGATCGTGAAATGTCCTTAAACAATGTAACTACAAAATACTGCGTTTTAAAATTCATTTATTTCATGCACGTGTCACTTCCGGCATCATTGCATGAGCTCACAGCGCCATCTAGCAGCTGTGTGCAGGACAAGTTTAGCATCTCTATTTAAAGAAGTCTGACAAAATAATCTCTTTCCACCTGATACCTAGAGATACAGAGGACTTGAGACACGTCTTTGTCAAACAGAGATCAGTGGATGTCTGAAACTGTCGTGTTTGCAGTGCGTTACTATTGATGTTTAAAGTAAAGAATAGAGGACATTTATAAAGCGTCATCTAATTTAAATGAATTCACAAGTGAGGAGTGTGTACAGAGGAGATGGAAGGAGTACTTTGAGGAGCTGATGAATGAGGAAAATGAGAGGGAAAAAAGAGTAGAAGGGGTGAACTCTGTGGAACAGAAAGTAGATAAGATTAGAAAGGATGAAGTCAGGAAGGCTTTGAAGAGGATGAAAAGTGGGAAGGAAGTTGGTCCTGACATTTACGGCATTTAGCAGACGCCCTTATCCAGAGCGACTTACATTTTCTCTACAACTGAGCATTTTTGGGGTTAAGGGCCTTGCTCAGGGGCGCAGTAGTTGCAGCTTGGTGGACCAGGGACTCAAACACACAACCTTCCGATCAGTAGTCCAATGCCTTAACCACTAAGCTACCACATCCCCACATCCTGACCTACCACATCCTGATGACATCCCGGTGGAGGTCTGGAAGTGTCTGGGAGAGGCAGCTGTGGAATTTTTAACTAGTTTGTTTAACAGGGTTTCGGAGAGTGAGAGGATGCCTGAGGAATGGAGAAGAAGTGTGTTAGTGCCGATCTTTAAGAATAAGGGTGATGTGCAGAGTTGCAGCAACTATAGGGGGATAAAGTATATGAGCCATACAATGAAGCTATGGGAAAGAGTAGTGGAAGCTAGGTTAAGGAAAGTAGTGGAAATTTGTGAGCAGCAGTATGGCTTCATGCCTAGAAAGAACACAACAGATGCAATTTTTGCTCTGAGAATTTTGATGGAGAAGTATAGGGATGGTCAGAGGGAGTTGCACTGTGTGTTTGTAGACTTGGAGAAAGCGTATGACAGGGTGCCAAGAGAAGAGCTGTGGTACTGTATGAGGAAGTCAGGAGTAGCAGAGAAGTATGTTAGAGTGGTGCAGGACATGTATGAGAGGAGCAGGACAGTGGTGAGGTGTTCTGTAGGTCAGACAGAGGAGTTCAAAGTGGAGGTGGGACTGCATCAGGGATCGGCTCTGAGCCCCTTCCTGTTTGCTATGGTGATGGACCAGTTGTCACGCAAGTTGGAATGGGTGGAGAAAGGTGTAGGGAGTTCTGTGTGATAGGAAAGTATCAGCAAGAATCAAAGGGAAGGTGTACAAGACAGTGGTGAGACCAGCCATGCTGTATGGTTTAGAGACAGTGTCACTGAGGAAGAGACAGGAGTCAGAGCTAGAGGTAGCAGAGCTGAAGATGTTGAAGTTCTCTTTGGGTGTGACAAGATTGGACAGGATTATGAAAGAGTACATCAGATGGACAGCTCATGTTGGGGATTTGGGGGACAAAGTTAGGGAGGCCAGATTAAGATGGTTTGGACATGTTCAGAGGAGGGAGAGTGAGTATATTGGTAGGAGAATGTTGGACATGGAGCTGCCAGGCAGGAGGCAAAGAGGAAGGCCAAAGAGGAGGTATATGGATGTAATAAATAAGGATATGAAGCTAGTGGGTGCAAGCGTTGAGGATGCAGAAGATAGGGATAGGTGGAGAGAGATGATTTACACTTGAAGGGAAAAGCCGAAAAAAGAAGATCTAATTTAAATTAATGTTGTTTAAGATGATTAAGTAACTCATTGTCTTTCCAATGGCTTATAACTTCAACTGCAGATTCATTTTCAACATCAGTTATACTGCTTCTGGACCAAATATTTATACATTTAATTATTTCAATGTAATTTAGACTTGTAATTGCAAAGCAACTCTACAGACACCGTGTGTATAAAAAATGAACAAAAAACAACAATCCTCTTGCTATGAGATTTTATACACGTACATACACACACACATGCCCACATACACAACAATACATACAGTACCAGTCAAAAGGTTGGAATTTGGACACACCTTCTCCTTCAGTGGTTTTTCTTTATTTTTATTTTCAACATTGTACATTAATACTGAAGACATTCAAACTAAGAAAGAACACATATGGTATTATGTAGCAAACAAAAAAGTGAATATATTTTATATTTTAGATTGTCCAGAGTAGCAACATTTAGCTTGGCTGACAGCTTGGCACACTCAGCATTCTCTCATCAGATTCACAAAGCAGTCACCTGGCAGGGTTTTTAATTCACAGGTGTGTCTTCTTGAATACATTTGTGGCATTTCTTGCCTTCTTAATGTGTTTAGAGCATCAGTTATCTTGTGCAGAGGAAGGGTGGGTACAGAGTCAATAGCCCTATTAGTGCTACTATAACTACTGAACAAATCCATATTATGGCAAAAAAAAAACATTCAAAGAGAAAAGAGTAAAGAGAAATGAAGGTCAGTCAATCTGAAAAATCTCAAGAACCACCAAAACTAAACACTATGATGAAATTGGCTCTCATAAAAACCATCAAAGGAAAGGAAGACCAAGAGCTACCTCTGCTGCAGAGAATAAGTTTATTAGATTTACCAGCCTCAGAAACTGGCCATTTACAGCACTTCAGATTACAGCCCAAATAAATGTTTCTCGGAGTTCAAGTGGCAGACATATTTAAACATCCACTGTCCAGAGGAGACTGTGTGAGTCAGGCCTTCATGGTCAGGAGAATGGAGAATGAGGTGTGATGGTGTGGGGGTGATTTGCTGGTGACACTGTTGGTGTCAAAATTGAGGGCACAATTAACCATTTACATTTACATTTCTGGCATTTGGCAGACGCTCTTATCCAGAGCGACAAACAAAAGTGCTTTAGTTCTCAGTCAATGAATACATTAACACTGGTTCAAGAGGACACAAACTTGGGATACCATTAGCCTAAACTGAGGGTTTTTTTATTTTTTATTTTAAAAGCAACATAATACATAAAGAGGGAAAAATAAGAGCTAGTTTAAGTACTTCAGGAAGAGGTAAGACGGTCAGTGACTCAGCCATATGGATACCTAGGGGAAGTTCGTTCCACAACCTCGGTGCCAGAACAGAGAAGAGTCTAGATGTATACCTTTTTCCCTGATAGATGGTGGGACCAGTCGAGCAGTGCTAGCGGATCTGAGGGAGCGAGGTGCAGTGCAAGGAGTGACGAGAGCTTTGAGGTAAGATGGTGCTGGTCCATTCTTGGCTTTGTAGGCAAGCATTAGTGTCTTGAATGTGATGCATGCAGCTACAGGAAGCCAATGGAGGGAACGCAGCAGTGGGACTAGGACTAAACAGTAGAAAAAGAAAAATGAACCTTTTTACAAAGTGCATGTGTGCAACCTTGTGCAAACACTCTTTAAGTGTTGAAGAGGCAGATGTCTTGAGAGAAGAAACTGTTACACAGTATGGTTGTGAGGGCCGGATGCTTCGGTACCGTTTTCCAAATGGCAGGAGGCTGAAGAGTGTGTGTGAGGGGTGTGTGGGTTGTCCACAATGCTGTTGGCTTTGTGGATGCAGCATGTGGTGTAAATGTCCATGATGGAGGGAAGAGAGTCTCTGTTCATCTTCTCAGCTGTCCTCACGATCTGCTGCAGGGTCTTGTGATCCGAGACGGTGCAATTCCCAAACCAGGCAGTGATGCAGCTGCTCAGGATGCTCTCCATGGTCCCTCTGTAGAACATGGTCAGGATGGGGGGAGGAAGAAGGGCTTTCATCAGCCTTCATACTTTTTAGAAGCTTTCTGCTGAGCTTTCTTGCTGATGGAGCTGGTTTTGAGTGACCAGGTGAGGTTCTCCACCAGGAATTTGTTGCTCTTGATGATCTCCATGGAGGATCCATCGGAATGAGTCGGTCTGTGCTCTGTGCTCTCCTGAAGTCTACATCCATCTCTTCAGTTTTATTGATGTTGACAAGTTGTTGGTTCTACACCACTGCATTAGCTGTTGCACCTTCTCTCTGTATGCTCTGAGACCCACTGTGGACATGTCCTCTAAGAACTTAATGTTGTACGAGCTGGGCAATGCTGCACAGTCATTAATCATCAGAATCAACAGCAGTGGACTGAGCAGACAGTCCAGAAGGGCAAGGATGTGTGACGCATCTCTGGTTCATTTATTTTAGGTCAAGCTTTCTGTCATGCATGTGAGGCAAATGTGGAGGTAGATAGTATTTGTAATGTGCTAGCGAATTACCAACAACATGACAATAAGAATAATAAACATGAACAGAGCAAACAAAGCACATAACATGCAATTTTAGACTATATGCTACCACATATAACACCACACTAATAAACAAGTAAAAGTTCCAGACAGAAACACAGACACAAGAAATGAAATAAGGATGCTTAATAGTAGTAATACAGAGTAGGTGTAAGTGATCAGTGGGAATGTGCATGTGCATGTGATGCTGTGACGGGGCTCCGCCAGAGGCGGAAGTGTCCGGATCCATATGCCGAGCCGGCAGTAGGGAAAACACAGTATCGTAAATCGGGGACAGGCAATAAATCGGCAACAGGTAATCCAAAATCCAAGCAATAAAGTCCGACAAGGGTAATCCAAAGGGGGAAACACGAAAACAGTCCAAAGTCCGAAAACCAAACAAACCAACATCAAAGAACGAGCAAAAGAGTATCCAATAAACAATCCAAGTCAAAGCCAGAAATCCGTCAGGGTAAGCACTCGGTATAGTCAACAAGAACATTACTTCGCGTCATGCAGGTGGTGCGCACCGTATTTAAATCCCCAGGTAATCCGGAAGTGAACTCAAAATACGGGCAAGGGCTCCCTCTCGCGGTCACCTCTAGTGCGAGTCGTGAGAGAGCCCCCCCCTCTAGGAACAACTCCCGAGGTTCTACGCCGAGGGCGCCCCCTCGGGCGCGGAGCAGGTCTCCCCGGATGAGTGCGGTGGAAGTCCTCAATCAGCGACGGGTCGAGGATGTCCCCGGAGTCCACCCACGAGCGCTCCTCGGGGCCGTACCCCTCCCAGTCCACCAGATACTGCAGACGGGACCGGACTCGCCTGGAGTTCAGGAGGGCCCGCACCTGGTACGCCGGAGACCCCTCAATGTCCAGGGGTGGTGGTGGCGCCGCACCGGTCCCCGCCTCCCCGACCGCAGGGTGCGCAGGCTTGAGCAGAGACACGTGGAAGGTCGGGCATATACGATAAGATGCTGGGAGCCGGAGACGGTAAGCCACTGGGTTGACCCGGCGAATGATTTCAAACGGGCCGACGAACTTGGGGCTAAGCTTCTTGCAGGGCAGACGAAGAACGGAGATTGCGGGTCGACAGCCAGACTTTCTGTCCCACCTGGTAGGACGGGTGCGGTCGGCGACGACGATCCGCCTGAATCCTCTGCCTCCTCACAGCCCTTTGTAGTCGAACATGAGCGCGCTCCTCCCACCTCTTGGCTCAGACGATACCACTCCTCCACAGCAGGGACGTCGGAAGGCCCCCCGGCCCAAAGGGGAACAATGGTGGTTGGTAGCCCAAGACGCACTGAAATGGCGTTAGTCCTGTGGAGGAATGAAAAAGGGGGAGTTCTGAGCGTACTCCGCCCACGGCAGGAATTCACTCCACCGATGCTGTTCCCTGTTTACAGTAGGACCTGAGGAAGCGTCCAATCTCTTGGTTGAGCCGCTCCGCCTGCCCGTTAGATTGAGGGTGATAACCTGAGCTTAGGCTCACCCCGATGCCCAGACGGCCACACAGCGCCCCCCACCCCCCGAGAGGTGAACTGCGGGCCCCGATCTGACACGATATCCTCGGGTAGGCCGAAGTTGCGGAACACATGCTGGAACATGGCGTCGGCCATCTGCATGGCCGTGGGCAGTCCATCTAGTGGAATCACCCGGGCACCCTTTGGAAAACCGGTCCACCATGACCATAACGGCAGTAAATCCCCCCGAATCCGGCAGGTGGGGTTAAAAAACGTCCACCGACAGGTGCGACCATGGGCGCCGGGGAATCGGAAGGGGCTCCAGCGGGCCCCCTCTGGGAGATGGCGACTGGTCCGCGACTGCGCACACATCGGGCAAGCAAGCACGTACTCCTCTACATCCGAGCCCAGAGGGGGCCCACCAGAACCGGCGACGTGTGAGCTGCGTCGAACGGTGAATACCTGGATGGACGGGAACTGGGGGCCTCATGCACCCACTGCATCCCCTTGGGGCACGAAGGTCCTATTCGGCGGACAGCTGGCGGGTGGCGGCTCGTCGGCGTGAGCTCGCCGAATCTCCTCCATGAGGTCCCAACGGACCGGTGCCAGAAGAGCGGTGGCCGGCAGGAGGGGCCCTCAGGTTTGCTGGGATCATTAGCCGACTCGAACTGTCTGGAGAGAGCATCTGCCTTGCCGTTCTTGGACCCAGGGCGGTACGTCACAGTAAACACAAACCGGGTGAAGAATAGCGCCCACCGAGCCTGTCGAGGGTTCGGGCCGCTTGGCTCCTGGGAGGTACTCCAGGTTACGGTGGTCAGTGAGTACTTGAAACGGATGACGTGCCCCCTCCAGCCAGTGGCGCCACTCCTCTAGTGCCGCCTTGATGGCCAGTAGCTCTCGGTTACCGACGTCATAGTTCCTTTCCGCGGCCGTCAATTTCCTTGAGTGAAAAGCACAAGGATGGATTTTTCCTGGGCTCCCCACGCCGTTGGGAGAGCACCGCCCCTATGCCACTGCAGGAGGTGTCAACCTCCACCACGAACGGCAGCTCTGGGTCAGGGTGTCTTAGGATGGGTGCTGTGGTGAATCGATCCTTCAACTGAAGGAAGGCTGTAGGGGCCCCTGGTCCGTCCAGGACAGTTTTTTGGGCTTCCCCCTGAGTAATGACGTCAGGGGCCCGGCTACTGAGCTGTAGTTCCGTATGAACCGCCGGTAAAAGTTGGCGAAGCCCGGGAAACGCTGCAGCTCCCGCACCGTAGAAGGTTCGGGCCACCCCTTTAACTGCCTGGACCTTGACTGTATCCATCTCCACTCCCTGATGCAAAATCACGTATCCTAGGAACGTTACCTGGGAACGGTGAAATTCGCACTTCTCCAACTTGACATAGAGGTGGTGCTGTTGCAATCTGGCGAGTACCTCCCTAACCTGAATCACATGTTCCTCCATGGAGGCCGAGTACACCAGGATGTCGTCGATGTAGGCGATGACACTTCTTCCCAGCAGGCCCCCGGAAAACCTCGTTGATAAGGGCCTGAAACACTGCTGGGGCGTTGGTGAGGCCGAAAGGCATCACGCAATACTCATAATGCCCAAATGAGTCGTGTGAAATGCAGTCTTCCACTCGTCCCCCTCTGGGATGCGCACCAAGTTGTACGCACTACGGAGGTCCATTTTGGTGAACAGCCGCGCTCCCCGCAGCTGCTCCAGAGCTCCAACGGCAGCGGTTGGGGGTACCGAATGGTGACAGTGTTCAACCCCCTGTAGTCGATGCACGGCCAAAGGCCCCCCATCCTTTTTCCCCACAAAGAAGAACCCTGCGGCTGCTGGGGACGTGGATGGCCGAATGTGGCCTGCTGCCAGTGACAACTCGATATACTCCTCCATGGCCTTGGACTCCGGAAGAGAGGGGGGGGTAGATCCGCCCCTTGGGGGGAGAGGCGTTAGGTAGCAGGTCAATGGCACAATCCCAGACCTGATGATGAGGTAGACGAGCCGCCCTCTCCTCACTGAACACCATGTGGAAGTCCATGTATTGGCTGGGAAGGTGACCGCCAGCCGCCTCGAGGGGCCTCTGCACCTGAGAAATCCTGCACGGTCTCGCTACGGGGTCCCGTAGGCACCCCCTCAGACACATGATGGACCAGCGCACCAGCTCCCCCGACCGCCAGGAAATGTGTGGATCGGGGCGCCTCAACCAGGGGAAACCCCTAGAATCACGGGGTTGGCTGGTGACGAGGTGACATAAAACGCCGACCGTTCATAATGAAATAGTCCGACCTGGAAGTCCAGCAACTCTGTTTGGTGTTTCAGATAGCCCTCTCCAATGGGCTGCCCTGTCGAGGGCCGTAATCCTCAAAGCTGGTACGCAGGGGAAGATGGGGATCCCAAGTTCCTCCACCAGGCCCCGGTCTACGAGGTTCACGGCCGCTCCAGAGTCAATTAAGGCTGAAACGGGGAAGCAGCGGTCAGACATATGTAATGAAGCTGGCACTGTCAAGTTCAGAAATGAAAAAATTTCACCCACCAGAGTCGATGGGAACCTTTCAGGGCACCGAGGACTCAGATGTCCAGATGCCCCGCAACGGTAGCACAACCTCATCTGACCTCGAGACCGGTGCCCCCTGAACTGCCAGCCCAGATCTCCCCAGCTGCATGGGTTCAGGCTCCTCCTCACGATGTGAAGAGTAATCCATATGCCTCTGGGGGCGAGCTGCGGAAGAAGCATGAGCCCCTGCTCGGTGTTGGTGCCGCAGATTGTCCAGGCGAATAGCCGTAGCTACAAACTGCGACAGGGTGGTGGCCTCCTCATGACATGCAAGCTCGGACTGGAGGGCGGGGTGAAACCCCCGGCACGAAAGACGGCCCACAGAGCCGCGTCGTTCCAGCCTGACTGGGCAGCTAACGTGCGGAACCGGATGGCGTAGTCCGCTGCTGCCTCGGAGCCCTGGCGTAGCTCCATCAAGCGGACAGAAATGTCCTTGCCGCCCGCTGGGTATTCAAATACCTCCTTAATCATCCCGGGAAAAATAGTCATAGGAGGCTTTGATCTGCGGGTCGGCGTCCCACACTGCCGATGCCCACTCTAAGGCCCTGTCAGTCAAAAGTGACATCAGAAACATGCACTTAGCCCCCCTCCTCACGGTACATTCCCGGCTGGTGCGAGAAAAACACCTCGCACTGCCGCAAAAACCCGCGACAGCAATCAGCTGATCCATTGAATTTTTCGGGCAGCGCCACCCGGGGGGTGACTCACCGTGCGTAGGCGGCGGAACGCGAGGAGAAGCGATCGCCATTTCGGCTCAGCTGAGCCTGCATATCCGCCAGCTGATCTTGATAGGAGCGAATAATCGCTCCTTGCCGCACGATGATTTCGCGCAGCTCCGCTGAATCCGTGATCGGCGAAGAAAATCTGTGACGGGGCTCCGCCAGAGGCGGAAGTGTCCGGATCCATATGCCGAGCCGGCAGTAGGGAAAACACAGTATCGGAAATCGGGGACAGGCAATAAATCGGCAACAGGTAATCCAAAATCCAAGCAATAAAGTCCGACAAGGGTAATCCAAAGGGAGAAACACGAAAACAGTCCAAAGTCCGAAAACCAAACAAACCAACATCAAAGAACGAGCAAAAGAGTATCCAATAAACAATCCAAGTCAAAGCCAGAAATCCGTCAGGGTAAGCGCTCGGTATAGTCAACAAGAACATTACTTCGCGTCATGCAGGTGGTGCGCACCGTATTTAAATCCCCAGGTAATCCGGAAGTGAACTCAAAATACGGGCGAGGGCTCCCTCTTGCGGTCACCTCTAGTGCGAGTTGTGACAGATGCTCTGGGGCTGATGGGTAAAGTAGTTCAGCCCTGATTTCAGCACAACTATCACATCTACATATAAAATGAAGGAAATAACTGAGTTAATGTTACTTCCTTTATTTAAAACTACAAAACTGCATTAAAAAACTAGAAACAAACTGACAAATTGTGCACAACCTTTGCAGCCCCAAAACAAACATGCAGACAATATAAAGGATAAACTCTATATAAATCACCTTGAGCCTGGGCCATAAGTGAAATCAGCACTAAAAAGGGAAAAAGAAACAGAACATGACATAAATATGGAAAACATTCAGTCTATTCATTTTATATTTTATATACACAGAACCCACAAAATTCAGGAAATTCAGGAAATCCAAAGTACTCTCTTATTACATTTAAATCTCTCTAAATAAAATATAAATCAAAACTACAATGATTTATACAAAGGTCAAAATTCTGCTAATGAAGGTGTTTGTTTCACTTTATTGACCAAAGTAACCAAATATGCAGCAGATATTATTCTAATTATTATTATTACTGAAGTGTCATAACATTAGCTCTGGGCAATAAAACAGAAGGATTATCACACTGTAATGTTCTTACAGAGACAGCCAGAAAGAGAGGGAGAGAGAGAGAGAGAGAGAGAGAGAGAGAGAGAGAGAGAGAGAGAGAGAGAGAGTGAGTGAGAGAGAGAAAGAGAGAAAAAAAGAGAGAGGGGAGAGAGAGAGAGAGAGAAAGAGAGAGAGAGAGAGAGAGAGAGAGAGAGATGGTGGTTTATGATGATGGAAGTATGTCACTTCTTCTTTAGAGTGATTTTCCTGCAATCCATTTTCTGCAGTGTGAAAAGAGAGGGCAGAGAAGTGTGGTGGAGGACTGTGGTTGAAAAGTGAATGTAAAAAGACTTAGATTCACTCTACTGGTAACTGCAGAACATTTTTATCCTGACCTTACACACACTGTAAAAGATTTAAAGAAAATTGTTTTTAAAAATCGGAGAAATTCTGTTCCATGATGTAGATTATCAGACTTTAGTGTCTACAGCATGAATCCATGACACCAACCTTCCTTATGTGAACAGTTCAAGCTGCTCTTGGTGATCTAGGAATGTTTTCTTGGCACATGTGCCATTCCTTAATACCAACTGAGCATTATTTGACATTTGATCCCCTTATGAACCAAATTTTCCAACTTATAATGGGATTGTAAAGCAAAATATAACAAAGCACATATCACAAGTGAATGTGGGCGGGTTAGGGGACAGTATAGTAATTGTATAATAACAGTATTTATACCCAATTAAAATAATAGTACATTTTTTTCTATAACTGTGTATACACTTTTTACCTTTAAAAGAGCTAAACACTGATGTCATAAATCTACCCATAGTATTGTTAGGGTGTGAGGCGGGTTTTGCCGGAGGCGGAAGTGGCCGGATCCATTTGCCGAGCAGGCGATAGGGGACGAGCAAAGACGAAGTCGGGGACAGGCAAAGAGTTCGGCAATGTGGTGTCAATAATCCAAAGCGTATAATCCAAAAGGGAAAAGACAAAAAGAGAAAACAATAAACAGTCCAGGGTCACAAATCCAAAAGCAGCAATATCAAAGATAATCCAAACCAAATCCAATAAACAGTCCAACGATTGGTACTTCCCATCAGAAAAGATACTTCACGACGTGCAGGAAGTGTGCAGCGTTTTTTTAAAACCCCCGCGAATTAAGGGCGTCAGGCCACTGAAAGGGCGTCAGGCCCGTAGAGTGGGTTAGAGAGTTCTGGGCATACTCAGCCCAAGGCAGAAACTCACTCCACCAGTGCTGCTCCCTGCTACAGTGAGACCTGAGGAACCGACCGATCTCCTGGTTGAGTCTCTCTGCCTGTCCATTTTTACTGGGGTGGTAGCTGGAACTCAGGCTCGACCCGTACAGGCTCCTTGGCAGACTGGAATTTCCGTGACAGAGCATCTGCCTTACCATTCTTGGACCCAGGGCGGTATGTCACCATGAACCCCCCATAAAGAACAAAGCCCACCTGGTCTGCCGCGGGTTTAAGCGCTTGGTGCCACGAAGGTACTTTCCCGGTTGCGATGATTGGTGAGTACCTGGAATGGGTGACGCACTCCCTCCAGCCCGTGATGCCACTACTCCAGTGCCGCCTTGATCTCCAGTAGTTCTCTGTTGCCCACGTCATAGTTAGCCTTGGCGGTTGTCAACTTCTGTGAATAAAACGCGCATGGATGAAGCTTCCCTGGTTCTCCATGACACTGAGAAAGTACAGCCCCGAGGCCGCTACTGGAGGCGTCCACTTCCACCACAAACGGTAAGTCAGGGTCCGGGTGTCGCAGAATGGGGGCTGTGGTGAAGCAGTCCTTCAGCTGCTGGAAAGCCGCCTGAGCCTGGTCCGTCCAGACCAATCTCTTGGGCTTCCCCTTTAGTAGTGATGTCAACGGACCTGCCACCGAGCTGTAGTTTCGTATGAAGCGCCTGTAGAAATTATCAAAACCCAGGAAGCGCTGCAGCTCCTGCACTGTAGTGGGAGCAGGCCAGTTCGTGACCGCCCGGACCTTAACCTTGTCCATCTCCACGCCCCGTCGTGATATAACGTAACCCAAGGAGGTCACCGTGGCCCGGTGGAACTCACATTTCTCTAACTTCACGTACAGGTGGTGCTGCTGCAGCCGGGATAACACTTCCCAGACGTGTAGTACATGTTCCTCCGGGGAGACGGAGTACATGAGGATGTCATCAATGTACGCAATGACCCATTTCCCCAGCAGGTCTTGAAATACCCCATTTATGAGAGCTGGTGCGGGGGCGTTGGTGAGGCTGAAGGGCATTACTCGGTACTCATAGTGTCTGTGAGTTGTGTGGAACATGGTCTTCCATTCATAACCCTTTTTAATCCGAACCAGGTTGTAGGTGCTCCTAAAAAAATCCTCGCCCCCCCCAGCTGCTCCAGTGCTGCAGGTACCAGGGGCAGAGGATAGGGGGTTTTGGAACGGTAATAGCGTTCAAACCCCGATAGTCTATACATGGGCGTAAGCCTCCATCCTTTTTACCCACGAAAAAGAATCCCGCCGCTGCCGGTGACGTGGAAGGCCAAATGTTTGGGCCCCCTGCCAGAGCGGTCTCAATGTACTCCTCCATGGCTTTAGACTCAGGAGACGAAAGGCGATAGACCCCCCCCCCTTGGAGGAGAGGCGTTAGGGGAGCAGGTCAATGGCACAATCCCAGGGTTGGTGCACCGGCAGTCGTGCACCGGGACCCTCTTGAGGAGGGTGGCCAGGAGTAATGGGAGGCGTTTCCCTCACGCTGTCACAGACACGCCAGGCTCCAACGACAACCAATCACAGCACACTCACTCTCCTGAGTACTAATCACACACACCTGCACGCGATCTCCTTCCCAATCATCTCAGTCTATAAAGGACACACACACACACCACTCAGCGTCCGATCTCGTTTCTGACTGAAGGACTGACTCACAAAGCTAAGCTCCCCGATGCTCATCTGTCTCCTGTGTTTCTCTGCTTCCCGTATTTCCCTGTGTGTGTGTGCGCACGCGCGCGCACTCGTCTCCCTGCTCCAGATCCGCTCCCGTTCCCGTCATCTCTCCCGGATCATTT
Source organism: Hemibagrus guttatus (assembly GCA_033459395.1). Taxonomy (NCBI): domain Eukaryota; kingdom Metazoa; phylum Chordata; class Actinopteri; order Siluriformes; family Bagridae; genus Hemibagrus; species Hemibagrus guttatus. The sequence continues at coordinate 6,050,867 of JAUCMX010000005.1, read as the reverse complement.
ACAGCATTCCTCGCAGGGCAGTATCTCTCTCTATATCTCCACTCACTCCCTACACATCTGACAGTTACTCTCTGCTGCTTGATCCAAATAAAACCTCTGAACTGTTATCTCTGTCTCCGTGCCTTCTGTCCTGTAACAGAAGATCGGACCGAAGTAGCATGGATCCAAGCAGCATTCCTCCAGATCCACTCCAAGACCTCGTCGCGGCATTGCGGCAGGCGCTCGCCGCTCTGCCGGCTCCTGCTCCTACACCCCCCGCCATCACTTCCGCTGACACCGTCACCGCCTCTTCGGCACCGCTGTGTTCCAGTCCCATGGCCCAACCGGCACCCTACTCTGGCTCGGTGGAGGATTGCAATGGGTTTCTACTGCAATGCTCCCTGGTCCTGGAGATGCAACCACACCTGTATCCTACCGAGCGGTCCCAGGTGGCGTTCGTCATCACCCAGCTACGTGGCCAGGCTCTTCTCTGGGCCGAGTCTCTGTGGTCCCAGGACTCCCCCGTGACGCAGTCATATGCCGGGTTTGTAGAACACTTCAAGGAGGTGTTCGGAAAGCCCTCCTGGGACTCATCGGTCGGAGAGGAGCTCTGTAAGCTCCAACAAGGTACACTAATGGTCACCGAGTACGCCATCCAGTTCAGGACGCTGGCCGCCAAGAGTGGCTGGAATGAGCAAGCTCTTCTCGCCGCCTACCGTCAGGGATTAAGCCCACAGGAGAGGTTGCATCTCGCTGCCCACGAGGACGCGATCGGGCTGGAGAGGTTGATCCAACTCTCCATCTGTGTCGCTACTCGTATGCAGTCGTGTGTCCACAGATCCCAGGACCAGTCGCGCCCCTACAACAGGCGCAACTGACCAGAACCTGTCGGCCCTCCAGAACCAGCTCCAGAACCAGCTCTAGAGCCCAGGCAACGGGGGCATCTGAACCCCGCTGAGCGGCAGAGGAGGCTGACCCAGAGTCTGTGCCTGTACTGTGGTGACCCGGGGCACGCTCTTCCCGCGTGCCCCATCCGTCCCCCGCGGCCCATGGTGAGTACCGTCTTCTCAGTTCTTCCTCATATGAAACCACTCACTACCCATGGGACACTCACTACCGCTTGCACATCTGTTACAGTGGTCGCCCTCCTCGACTCTGGGTCGGCAGCCAATTTCATCTCAGGCACCCTCTGCCGCCAGCTCGGACTCCGGACTAAGGCCACGGCGACCCCGTACCAGATACGTTGTATCACCGGAAAACCCATAAGTCGCCGGCGGGTCCACCACAGCGCCGGCCCAGTGCTTCTCCAGGTCGGGCTACTACATGTGGAAGAGACCACCTTCCTGGTTCTGGAGGAGTCTACGGCTGACATCATCCTCGGGCGCCCATGGCTAGAGCAGCATAACCCCATCCTTTCTTGGAGCACCGGTGAAGTCCTGAAGTGGGGTGACACCTGCTTTCCGGGTTGTTTTCCTCACCTACCTACTCCACACTCCCCGTCTCCAATCTCTCTTCCGGTCCAGGCCACCTCCATCGAGAGTCCTCTCGTTAACCAGCCCCTACAGATTCCCACCTGCTACGCCCCCTTCAGTGACATCTTCTGCCCCAAGAGAGCCTCCAAGCTGCCTCCACACCGGCCATGGGACTGTGCTATTGACCTGCTTCCGGGTGAACCAGTGCCCAGGGGAAGGATTTACCCCCTGTCCATTCCGGAGGAGAAGGCCATGGAGGAATACATCAAGGAGGCCCTGGCGCAAGGTTACATCCGCCCGTCCACTTCCCCTGCTGCTTCAAGCTTCTTCTTTGTGGCCAAAAAGGACGGAGGCCTCCGACCCTGCATCGATTATCGTGCCCTCAACCAGATAACCGTGAAGTTCCGATATCCTCTGCCCCTCGTCCCAGCGGCCCTGGAACATCTCCGAGGTGCCACCATCTTCACTAAACTGGACCTCCGCAGTGCGTATAACCTCATACGGATACGCGAGGGGGACGAATGGAAGACTGCCTTCATCACACCCACCGGCCACTACGAGTACCTGGTCATGCCCTACGGCCTCGCCAAAACCCCCTCCGTGTTCCAGGATTTTATCCATGAGGTTCTCCGGGAGTTTCTCCACCGGTGCGTACTAGTCTACATAGACGACATACTGATTTACTCCCGGAGCTTGGCTGAACATCGCCAGCACGTAGCGGAGGTCCTGGGATGCCTGAGGGAATTTCAGCTCTTCCTGAAAGCAGAGAAATGTTCCTTTCACGAGCCCGCAGTGCAGTTCCTCGGGTACAACATCAGCCGTAGTGGCATCCAAATGGACGAGGGGAAGATCACCGCTGTCAGGGACTGGCCGGCACCCGCTACGGTGAAGGAACTTCAACGGTTCCTCGGATTCGCTAATTTCTACAGGCGGTTCATCAGTAACTATAGCAGCATCGCCGACCCTCTCACCAACCTGCTCCGCAATAAACCCAAATCTCTCCTCTGGTCCTCGGCCGCTGAAGGGGCATTTAACACCCTCAAGAGGGCTTTCACCACCGCTCCCCTCCTGATCCACCCAGACCCCGACAAACCCTTCGTCGTGGACGTGGACGCGTCCACAACAGGAGTAGGAGCGGTCCTGTCCCAGCAGCAGGGGAATCCTAGCCGCCTCCATCCATGCGCCTTCTTTTCCCACAAGCTCAACCCGGCAGAGAGGAATTACGACATCGGTAACCGGGAGCTACTGGCCATCAAATTAGCCCTCGAAGAGTGGAGACACTGGCTGGAGGGAGCCAGGCACCCGTTTCTGGATCTTACGGACCATAAGAACCTGGAGTATCTCCGAGCCGCTAAACGGCTCAACCCCCGACAAGCTCGCTGGGCCCTCTTCTTCACCCGGTTTGAGTTTTCCATCTCATTCCGGCCCGGGTCCAAGAACACTAAGGCGGACGCCCTCTCTCGTATGTTCGCCCCTGAAGAGAGCCCAGAAACGCCCGAGCCTATCCTCCCAGCAGACCTGATCGTCAGCCCCATAACCTGGTCCCAGGAAACCCTTCCGCCTGCCAATGCCTCCACCAATGCTCCGCCAGGCTGCCCACCAGGATCCCAGTACATCACCCAAGCACGACACACTTCCCTCATCCACACCGCCCACACCTCTCTTGGCACTGGTCACCCAGGGATCAATGAAACTCTCTCGCTGCTGAGAGATCGCTTCTGGTGGCCCAGCATGGCTGCCGATGTCCGAAGGTACGTGCAGGGGTGTGAAGAGTGCGCCATGGTGAAAACCCCACGCCAGCTACCCTCAGGAAAGCTCCTTCCTCTGCCCATTCCCAACCGCCCCTGGTCACACCTAGGTGTCGACTTCATCACCGACCATCCGATCTCCCGTACCCACACCTGCATATTCGTTGTGGTCGACCGATTCTCCAAGGCGTGCCGCCTACTGCCGCTGAAGGGGCCACCCACGGCCATGGAAGCGGCAGAACTATTATTCAACCAGATTTTCCGTTACTTCGGCATCCCGGAGGACATCGTCTCTGACCGGGGCCCCCAATTCGTGTCCAGAGTTTGGAGGGCGTTCTTCACGCGCCTAGGTGTGGCCGTCAACCTATCATCAGGGTACCACCCTCAGACAAACGGGCAGATGGAACGGAAGATCCAGGAGATCAGCCGCTACCTCCGTACCTTCTGTCATGGCCACCAGGACTCGTGGAGCCAGTACCTGGGCTGGGCCGAGTACGCACAAAATTCCCTCCGTCAACCTTCCACCGGTCTGACTCCCTTCCAGTGTGTACTCGGCTACCAGCCACCACTCTTCCCCTGGTCAGGGGAGCCGTCGGACGTTCCGGCGGTTGACCACTGGTTCCGCGAGAGCGAGAGGGTCTGGGGCTCAGCACACCATCAACTGCAGCGCGCCCTGCGCCGGCGGAGACTGACAGCCGACCGTCGCCGATCTGACGCCCCTGCCTATCGTCCAGGGCAGAAGGTCTGGCTGTCAACCAAGGATATCCGGCTACGTCTCCCCAGCCGCAAGCTGAGCCCCAGGTTCATTTGGCCATTCACCATCCTGAAGCAGGTCAACCCGGTCACATATAAGCTCCAGCTACCACGAGGGTACCGTATTTACCCCACATTCCATGTTTCCCTCCTCAAGCCTCACCATCCCTCTGTTCTTCCCTCCACAGAGCCTGGCGAGGACGCAGCTGGACCCCCCCCCCACTCCTACTGGACGACGGGACTGCCTATGGGGTAAAGGAGATCCTGGATTCCCGGCGCCGTGGCGGTCGACTCGAGTACCTGGTGGACTGGGAGGGCTATGGCCCGGAGGAGCGCTCGTGGGTTCCGCGGGATGACGTCCTCGACCCCGACCTTCTGACGACCTTCCACGCAACGCACCCCCACAGACCTGCTCCGCGTGGGAGGGGTAGACCGCCACGACATCGGGGCCCGCGGCCCTCAGGAGCGGGCCGTGAGGAGGGGGGTACTGTCACAGACACGCCAGGCTCCAACGACAACCAATCACAGCACACTCACTCTCCTGAGTACTAATCACACACACCTGCACGCGATCTCCTTCCCAATCACCTCAGTCTATAAAGGACACACACACACACCACTCAACGTCCGATCTCATTTCTGACTGAAGGACTGACTCACAAAGCTAAGCTCCCTGATGCTCATCTGTCTCCTGTGTTTCTCTGCTTCCCGTATTTCCCTGTGTGTGTGTGCGCGCGCGCACTCGTCTCCCTGCTCCAGATCCGCTCCCGTTCCCGTCATCTCTTCCGGATCATTTACAGCATTCCTCGCAGGGCAGTATCTCTCTCTATATCTCCACTCACTCCCTACACATCTGACAGTTACTCTCTGCTGCTTGATCCAAATAAAACCTCCGAACTGTTATCTCTGTCTCCGTGCCTTCTGTCCCGTAACACACGCAAGAGGTCCTGCAGGGCCTAGGTACCTGGTCCTGTAGGCACCTCTCTTTACAGGTGGGTGACCAGTGTACCAGCTCCCCCGAGCGCCAGGAGATTTGGGGGTCATGACGCCAGAGCCACGGGAATCCCAGGATCACAGGTTGGCCGGTGAGGAGGTGACGTAGAATGCCAGACGTTCCTGATGAAAAAGACCCACTCGGAACTCCATTAGTTCAGTCTGACATTTCAGATAGCCCTCCCCAATCGGCTGACTTTCGATGGCCGTAATCCTTAGTGATGGCATGCAGGGGAAGGTGGGTATCCCGAGCTTCTCCACCAATGCCCCGTCAATAAGGTTGAGACAGGAACACAGCGATCAGATACACACAATGACACCGGCACCAGTAAGCTGAAGGACAAGGAACCGCCACCCACCTGTGCCGATGAAGGCTTCTCCGGGCACCGGGGGCTCAGATGTCTGCAGGCCCCGCAGTTATAGCATACCCTCATCCGGCTACGCTGTGGATGCGCTGGCTCCACCAGCCTGGACCTCCCCAGCTGCATGGGCTTGGGAGCCTCCTCCCTGAAACTAGGGTAGTCTGACCGGATCCTGGGGCGGACTGTGGTGGAACGTGAAGTCCCTACCTGGTGTTGGCGCATGAGGTTGTCCAAATGAATGACCGTGGCTACAAACCGAGAGAGAGTAGTCGCCTCAATGCGACACGCTAGCTCCATCTGGAGCTCGGGGTTCAGTCCGGCACGAAACACTGCCCATAGAGACACGTCGTTCCACCCCGACTGGGCTGCCAGGGTGCGGAACTTAATGGTGTAGTCCACTGCGGTGTCAGAGCCCTGGCGTAGCTCCATGAGCTGCAGAGAAATGTCCTTGCCCCCAGCGGGGTACTCAAACACCTCCCGAATCATGCCTGAGAAGTACACGAACGACGACCTAATCTGAGGATTGGCCTCCCACACCGCAGAAGCCCACTCCAAGGCCCTACTAGTTAATAGGGACATAACCAATGCAGACTGGGTCTCCTCCTCTCTATACATCCCTGGTTGGTGTGCGAAAAACACCTCACATTGACGTAAAAAGCCCCGACAGCGGTCGGCAGAGCCATCAAATTTGTCCGGCAAAGCTAGACGGGGTGACTCACTGCGTGCTGCGGGTGGGTCTCGTGGTGCGGCGAGGCTTGCGCTGCGTAGCCGGTCTTGCAGTGCCTCCACCTGGTCCTGGTAGGAGCGTATAATAGCTCCTTGCCGCACTATGATGTCGTGCAGCTCCGCTGGATCCGTGATAGGCGAAGTATTCTGTGAGGTGGTTCCGCCGGAGGCGGAAGTTGCTGGATCCATTCGCCGAGCAGGCAATAGGGGACGAGCAAAGATGAAGTCGGGGACAGGCAAAGAGTTCGGCAATGTGGTGTCAATAATCCAAAGCGTATAATCCAAAAGGGAAAAGACAAAG
>JAUCMX010000005.1:6013846-6044033 GCA_033459395.1 Hemibagrus guttatus | reverse complement strand
AATCTCTTGGGCTTCCCCTTTAGTAGTGATGTCAACGGACCTGCCACCGAGCTGTAGTTTCGTATGAAGCGCCTGTAGAAATTATCAAAAAACAGGAAGCGCTGCAGCTCCTGCACTGTAGTGGGAGCAGGCCAGTTCGTGACCGCCCAGACCTTGACCTTGTCCATCTCCACGCCCCGTCGTGATATAACGTAACCCAAGAAGGTCACCGTGGCCCGATGGAACTCACATTTCTCTAACTTCACGTACAGGTGGTGCTGCTGCAGCCGGGATAACACTTCCCAGATGTGTACTACATGTTCCTCCGGGGAGTCGGAGTACATGAGGATGTCATCAATGTACGCAATGAACCATTTCCCCAGCAGGTCTTGAAATACCCCATTTATGAGAGCTGGTGCGGGGGCGTTGGTGAGGCTGAAGGGCATTACTCGGTACTCATAGTGTCTGTGAGTTGTGTAGAACATGGTCTTCCATTCATCTTCTTCTTCTTTCGGCTTTTCCCTTCAGGGGTCGCCACAGCGAATCCTCTCTCTCCACCTATCCCTATCTTCTGCATCCTCAACACTTGCACCCACTAGCTTCATATCCTCATTAATTACATCCATATACCTCCTCTTTGGCCTTTCTCTTTGCCTCCTGCCTGGCAGCTCCATGTCCAACATTCTCCTACCAATATACTCACTCTCCCTCCTCTGAACATGTCCAAACAATCTTAATCTGGTCTCCCTAACTTTGTCCCCCAAACGTCCAACATGAGCTGTCCCTCTGATGTACTCGTTCCTAATCCTGTCCAATCTTGTCACTCCCAAAGAGAACCTCAACATCTTCAGCTCTGCTACCTCTAGCTCTGACTCCTGTCTCTTCCTCAGTGACACTGTCTCTAAACCATACAGCATGGCCGGTCTCACCACTGTCCTGTACACCTTCCCCTTGATTCTCGCTGATATTTTCCTATCACACAGAACTCCCGACACCTTTCTCCACCCATTCCAACCTGCCTGTACTCGCTTCTTTACCTCTTTCCCACACTCTCCATTACTCTGGACTGTTGACCCCAAGTACTTAAACTCCTGTACCTTCTTCACCTCTTCACCTTGTAACCTTACTGTTTTCCTCCACCTGCTCCCTGCTCTCACTACAGATCACAATGTCATCTGCAAACATCATTGTCCAAGGAGACTCCTGTCTGACCTCCTCTGACAACTGGTCCATCACTATAGCAAACAGGAAGGGGCTCAGAGCCGATCCCTGATGCAGTCCCACCTCCACATTGAACTCCTCTGTCTGACCTACAGCACACCTCACCACTGTCCTGCTCCTCTCATACATGTCCTGCACCACTCTGACATACTTCTCTGCTACTCCTGACTTCCTCATACAGTACCACAGCTCTTCTCTTGGCACCCTGTCATACGCTTTCTCCAAGTCTACAAACACACAGTGCAACTCCCTCTGACCATCCCTATACTTCTCCATCAAAATTCTCAGAGCAAAAATTGCATCTGTTGTGCACTTTCTGGGCATGAAGCCATACTGCTGCTCACAAATTTCCACTACCTTCCTTAACCTAGCTTCCACTACTCTTTCCCATACCTTCATTGTATGGCTCATCAACTTTATCCCCTTATAGTTGCTGCAACTCTGCACGTCACCCTTATTCTTAAAGATCGGCACTAACACACTTCTTCTCCATTCCTCAGGCATCTTCTCACTCTCTAAAACACTCTCTAAAACCCAAACTAGCTAAAAATTCTACTGATGCCTCTCCCAGACACTTCCAGACCTCCACCGGGATGTCGTCAGGACCAACTGCCTTCCCACTTTTCATCCTCTTCAAAGCCTTCCTGACTTCATCCTTTCTAATCTTATCTACTTTCTGTTCCACAGAGTTCACCCCTTCTACTCTTTTTTCCCTCTCATTTTCCTCATTTATCAGCTCCTCAAAGTATTCCTTCCATCTCCTCTGTATACTCTCCTCACTTGTGAGCACCCTTCCATCTCTATCCTTAATAACTGTGACTTGCTGCACATCCTTCCCATCTCGATCCCTCTGCCTAGCTAACCTGTACAAGTCCTTCTCTCCTTCTCTAGTGTCTAACCTAGTGTACAACTCGTCATATGCCTTCTGCTTGGCCTTAGACACCTCCCTCTTCACTCTGCGCTGTAACTCCTTGTATTCCTGTCTATTCTCTTCAGTCCTGTCCATGTCCCACTTCTTCTTGGCTAACCTCTTCCTCTGGATACTATCCTGAACTTCCTCATTCCACCACCAAGTCTCCTTATCTTCTTTCCTCCTTCCAGATGACACACCCAGCACCTTTCTCCCTGTCTCCCTGATCACTTCTGCTGTAGTTTCTCAGTCATCTGGCAGCAATACCTGACCACCCAGAGCCTGCCTCAACTTCTGTCTAAATTCCTCACAACATTCCTCCTTTTTCAGCTTTCACCACTTGGTTTTCTTCTCTGTCTCTGACCTCTTCTTCTTACAGACCATCAGAGTCATCCTCCACACCACCATCCTATGCTGTCTGGCTACACTCTCTCCCACTACCACTTTACAGTCACTAATCTCTTTCAGATTGCCTCTTCTACATAGGATGTAGTCTACCTGTGTTCTCCTACCTCCACTCTTGTAAGTCACTCTATGCTCCTCCCTCTTCTGAAAATAAGTGTTAACCACAGCCATGTCCATCCTCTTAGCAAAGTCCACTACCATCTGTCCTTCAAGGTTCCTTTCCTTAACTCCAAACTTGCCCATCACCTCTTCATCACCTGTGTTTCCCTCACCAACATGTCCATTAAAATCCGCTCCTATCACCACTCTCTCACCCGTGGGAATACTCTCCATCACCTCATCTAATTCACTCCAGAATCTCTCTTTCTCCTCCAACTCACAACCTACCTGTGGGGCATAACCACTAACAACATTCAACATCACCCCTTCAATCTCTAACTTCAGACTCATCACCCTGTCTGACACTCTCTTCACCTCCAGAACATTCCTCACCAACTCCTCCTTCAGGACCACACCTACCCCATTTCTCTTACTATCCACACCATAATAAAACAGCTTGAATCCTGCTCCTATACTACGAGCCTTGCTACCCTTCCACCTGGTCTCCTGTACACACAGTATATCCACCTTCCTTCTCTCCATCATATCAGCCAGCTCTCTACCTTTCCCTGTCATAGTACCAACATTCAGAGTTCCTATTCTCAGTCCTACACTCTTACCTTTCCTCTTCTCTCTCTGTCTGTGCACTCTCCTCCCTCCTCTACTTCTTCGACCAACAGTAGCCCAATTTCCACCGGCGCCCTGTAGGTCAACGACGCCGATGGCGTTCGTTGTTAACCCGGGCCTCGACCGATCCGGTATGAAATTCGTACTGACGATTCGCATGGTTAAATTTGGCAATGTTTTACGCCGGATGCCCTTCCTGACGCAACCCTCTCTATTTATCCGGGCTTGGGACCGGCACAGAAGTCACTGGACTGTGACCCCCATGGCTAGATTATGGTCTTCCATTCATAACCCTTTTTAATCCGAACCAGGTTGTAGGCGCTCCTAAAAAAATCCTCGCCCCCCTCAGCTGCTCCAGTGCTGCAGGTACCAGGGGCAGAGGATAGGGTTATGGAATGGTAATAGCATTCAAACCCCGATAGACTATACATGGGCGTAAGCCTCCATCCTTTTTACCCACGAAAAAGAATCCCGCCGCTGCCGGTGACGTGGAAGGCCGAATGTGGCCCGCTGCCAGAGCGGTCTCAATGTACTCCTCCATGGCTTTAGACTCAGGAGACGAAAGGGGATAGACCCACCCCCTTGGAGGAGAGGCGTTAGGCAGTAGGTCAATGGCACAATCCCAGGGTTGGTGCACCGGCAGTCGAGCCGCCCTTTCCTTGCTGAAGACCTCCCAGAACTCCGCGTACTCTTGAGGAGGGTGGCCAGGAGTAATGGGAGGCGTTTCCCTCATGCAAGAGGTCCTGCAGGGCCTAGGTACCTGGTCCTCTAGGCACCTTTCTTTACAGGTGGGTGACCAGCGTACCAGCTCCCCCGAGCGCCAGGAGATTTGGGGGTCATGACGCCAGAGCCACGGGAATCCCAGGATCACAGGTTGGCCGGTGAGGAGGTGTCATAGAACGCCAGACGTTCCTGATGAAAAAGACCCACTCGGAACTCCATTAGTTCAGTCTGACATTTCAGATAGCCCTCCCCAATCGGCTGACTTTCGATGGCCGTAATCCTTAGTGATGGCATGCAGGGGAAGGAGGGTATCCCGAGCTTCTCCACCAATGCCCCGTCAATAAGGTTGAGACAGGAACACAGCGATCAGATACACACAATGACACCGGCACCAGTAAGCTGAAGGACAAGGAACCGCCACCCACCTGTGCCGATGAAGGCTTCTCCGGGCACCAGGGGCTCAGATGTCTGCAGGCCCCGCAGTTATAGCATACCCTCATCCGGCTACGCTGTGGATGCGCTGGCTCCGCCAGCCTGGACCTCCCCAGCTGCATGGGCTTGGGAGCCTCCTCCCTGAAACTAGGGTAGTCTGACCGGATCCTGGGGCGGACTGTGGTGGAACGTGAAGTCCCTGCCTGGTGTTGGCGCATGAGGTTGTCCAAATGAATGACCGTGGCTACAAACTGAGAGAGAGTAGTCGCCTCAATGCGACACGCTAGCTCCATCTGGAGCTCGGGGTTCAGTCCGGCTCAAAGCACTGCCCATAGAGACACGTCGTTCCACCCCGACTGGGCTGCCAGGGTGCGGAACTTAATGGTGTAGTCCACTGCGGTGTCAGAGCCCTGGCGTAGCTCCATGAGCTGCAGAGAAATGTCCTTGCCCCCAGCGGGGTACTCAAACACCTCCCGAATCATGCCTGAGAAGTACACGAACGACGACCTAATCTGAGGATTGGCCTCCCACACCGCAGAAGCCCACTCCAAGGCCCTACTAGTTAATAGGGACATAACCAATGCACACTGGGTCTCCTCCTCTCTATACATCCATGGTTGGTGTGCGAAAAACACCTCACATTGACGTAAAAAGCCCCGACAGCGGTCGGCAGAGCCATCAAATTTGTCCGGCAAAGCTAGACGGGGTGACTCACTGCGTGCTGTGGGTGGGTCTCGTGGTGCGGCGAGGTTTGCGCTGCGTAGCCGGTCTTGCAGTGCCTCCACCTGGTCCTGGTAGGAGCGTATAATAGCTCCTTGCCGCACTATGATGTCGCGCAGCTCCGCTGGATCCGTGATAGGCGAAGTATTCTGTGAGGTGGTTCCGCCGGAGGCGGAAGTTGCTGGATCCATTCGCCGAGCAGGCAATAGGGGACGAGCAAAGATGAAGTCGGGGACAGGCAAAGAGTTCGGCAATATGGTGTCAATAATCCAAAGCGTATAATCCAAAAGGGAAAAGACAAAGAGAGAAAACAACAAACAGTCCAGGGTCACAAATCCAAAAGCAGCAATATCAAAGATAATCCAAACCAAATCCAATAAACAGTCCAAGTCATACACAAAAGGCAGTCTGAATAAATCACAGGGCAAACGCTTGGTACTTTCATTTCATTTCATTGTCTACCGCTTATCCGAACTCTACTCGGGTCATGGGGAGCCTGTGCCTATCTCAGGGGTCACTGGGCATCAAGGCAGGATACACCCTGGACGGAGTGCCAACCCATCGCAGGGCACACACACACTCTCATTCACACACTACAGACAATTTAGAGATGCCAAATAAACCTACAATGCATGTCTTTGGACCGGGGGAGGAAACCCCTGAGGCACAGGGAGAACATGCAAACTACACACACACACACACACACACACACACACACACACACACACACACACACACACACACACACACACACACACACACACACACACACACACACACGGCAGAGGCAGGAATTGAACCCCCAACCCTGGAGGTGTCAGGCAAACGTGCTAACCACTAAACCACCGTGCCCCCCGCTTGGTACTTCCCATCAGAAAAGATACTTCGCGACGTGCAGGAAGTGCGCAGCGATTTTAAAGCTGGCGCGCACCCGGAAGTAATCTCAAAAGACGGGCGAGAGCTCCCTCTCGTGGCCGGATCTCAGGCGGGTCGTGACATAGGGCGTAAGCCTTGTGGGATCAGTGTTTTAATTTTTTTTCTCTCTCAGTAAAGGTCTCTTTCTAATAAAGTGATTAATCTGCCTTTTTGGCTCACGTGGTGTTTATGTTACTTGACCCCTATTTGAACGAGCACTCTGAAAATGGATAAAGGTTATTTATTGCTTTCACACGTCCATCTTCACATCTCTTCTGCTTCTGCACAGCTGAATTTGCACCACTGCATTAAAATAGTAAGTAAACAACATCTGTGACCTGCTGTCTGTTTTCAGACCTTTAACACAGTCACTGCTCTGTGTGTGAGAAGTGTTTGTTTCTACATAATTAATGCCCTTATTTTTAACATGGAAATAATTGTTTGTGATAATTAGTAAATAATGGTTTGTGATTAGTGTAACAGTGGTGTTCCTGTGTAACAGTGATGTAAATAGGCAGCATATCTCAATGTACTTTAATTTCTCACTGTCCACTTTATTAAGAAAACCTGCACACTTGTTTAATTATGCAATTAACCAATCAGACAATAAAAATGATAAAATCTTGTTGGTGAGAGAGGTCAGAGGAGAATGGCCAGACTGCTTGGAGCTGACAGGAAGGCTACAGTAAGTCAGTATGTGGTGGTCAGTGATTGAAAAGTGAAAGTAAAATGTCTTTGACTCCCTCTAGTGGTAACTGCTGTATGCTTTTAATCCTGACTAGTAAGGGTGGTTCGTTCAATACATCTAATCAATGATTTCTAACCAATCTGCTGAAGCAGTCATGTGTTTTTCACAGTCGAGACTTAAGTGAACAAAAAAATCTTATATTTGTTATAGTTTTAAATATTTAGAACTAGTTGAATAGTTTTAAATATTTAAAGCCCTGCAGTTTTACTTAAAAGTGACATTTATTTTTCATTGTGATGTTAATGTTTCTATTTTAGCTTGTGTTAGCAACATTACTAGTGTTGTTGTTACTAATGAAGTGAATCATTAGTAAATAAATTAAAATTTGCTCTCGTGTCATAACTGGTGTATTCTATATATTAAATGCTAATGCTTATTATATTTACATTATTATATCCAGGTAGGTACAATGTCTTTATGCATGTGTTGTTATATGGATGGTAATGAACAGTAGTGTTCCTGTTATCACTTTGAGCATTGTTTATGTACTGAAATGCATGAGGCAGAGTGAACCTGAACTGTCTATTAATGCTGTATGCTGGGTAAAGTTAAGCAGTCAATAGCTCACTATGTTTTCAACCCTTAGTTAGCTAGCTAGTGTGTTTAAGTTGCATTTCCTAATGAACACTATTTCGATTAATTAGTTAGCTAGTGATGGCATCAATCAGGGCATGTTCATGGCTCAATTTATAGAAATTCTCATTTATCTGGAGGAGAAACAGCTTTTTCAACTTTTTATTTTTTATGCACCTAAATATATAATGTAAATAATGTATGGTGAATGTTTTCTTTTTTCTGCTGCTGATTTACTGTGTGAATATCTAACGGTGAGCAAGTAATAAAAATGTCCTAGAATGAACAATAACACAAATATAATATGTTTGGGGTTCTAGTTATAATGCATGTGTGTAATGTGCACAGCAAAGCAAAAGCACATCAAATCACATCGAGTACAGGAATCTTTTTTGTTCAGTTGTGTGAATTAACATGCCTAGGTAGCAATAATGTGAATATTCTCATTATAAAAATGTTATTGATTAATAAATATGCATACATGATACATACATACCTTTATGTACATGATTCTTGTGCTAATACTTACATGCTAGCTACTGTTCTCTGTTTAATAGTACATTCCAAGTGGGCATCGTACAATGGTACTAATAGTACATTCCAAATGTATATTATTCTTTTTTTTCCATTAAATTCTAACATTTTGGTGCACTTTTGGGACTATTTGTACATCACAGACTGTAAATAAACATCCTTGCTCTGATATTTTATTACAGTTGAGTCATCATTCTTGTGCAGAGAGCCTTCACTAACATAACATATCTGTCACTCCTCTGCAAAGGTGTAGCAAAGGGTTGTGTCAAAGGCTGGTCTTAAGTGTACAGCTTGACAGGTGCAGGAAATCCAGGTTAATCAGCCTGGAGAAGTCTGCAATTTGTTCTCCTGCTATCACTGTGTGCACCACTGCTGCCCTCTGCTGGCTGCTGTCGGTGTAGCATGGTCTCAGAGAAACAAACAGGATTTAATGTTAATTAATACAGTAAAATATACAAGAAACTATTTTCATGTTACAGTTTTCCCTTAGAGGAAGTGTGTGATGTTCTTCACTGCAGACACCTAGCAACAATTCACCCCAATTCTGTAGACCGTGTTAGTACTCATATACAACACTGATTTAGGTCTAAGCTTGATTTACAAACCTCTAACCCTGACTGTCTTACTCCCTCTGCCAGGACTGGGAAGAAATGCACTTATGATGATGTTGTCTAGCAGAGTTTTACACTGAAACCATGTACTTCACTTCATAAGTAGCTTTTGATTGGCTGTAATGTTGATTTCCTGATTGGTTTTCATTACATTACATTTACATTTCTGGCATTTGGCAGACGCTCTTATCCAGAGCGACGTACAAAAGTGCTTTAGTTCTCACTCACTGAATACATTAACACTGGTTCAATAAGACACAACTTGGGATACCATTAGCCTAACGCTGAGTTGGGTTTTTTTTTTTTTTTTTTTTTTTTTTTTTTTTTTTTTTTGCAACATATTACGTAAACTGGAAAAATAAGAGCTAGTTTAAGTACTTCAGGAAGAGGTAAGTCTTCAGTTGCCGTTTGAAGACAGTCAGAGACTCGGCCGTACGGATACCTAGGGGAAGTTCGTTCCACCACCTCGGTGCCAGAACAGAGAAGAGTCTAGATGTATACCTACCTTTTTCCCTGAGAGATGGTGGGACCAGTCGAGCAGTGCTAGTGGATCTGAGTAAGCGAGTTGCAGTGCGAGAAGTGACGAGAGCTTTGAGGTAAGATGGCGCTGGTCCATTCTTGGCTTTGTAGGCAAGCATTAGTGTTTTGAATCTGATGCGTGCAGCTACCGGAAGCCAGTGGAGGGAACGCAGCAGTGGGGTGGTGTGGGAGAACTTGGACAGGTTGAAAACAAGTCGTGCAGCTGCATTTTGGATCATTTGCAGTGGGCGAATTGCGTTCAGAGGTAGACCTGCCAGAAGAGAGTTGCAGTAGTCCAATCTCGAGATGACCAGAGATTGAACAAGCACCTGAGTAGCCTGTGTGGATAGAAATTTTCTGTCTTTATTTCAAAGGCAAAAGTCAAAGTCAAAGAAGCTTTATTGTCACTTCAACCGTATATATAGCTGATGCAGTATGGTGAAAAGAAACAATGTTCTTCCTGGACCAGAGGTGCTACACATAACGAAAACAAAATACAAGGTGACGCGGACAAACATGAAGCTAAACTAAGGTGCAGAATTTTTAAACTAAACATTCAACATAAGTGCAGGGAATGACGAGACAGTGCAGACAAACAAGACACATAACGCCAACTGTGTGCAAAAAAAGAACGGTGTTGTACAGTGAGTGCAAGAATAGCAGCAGAAATAGTTAACACATATAATATTTCAAGTTATAGTACAAATATTAATGTGACGTGTGCATGAAAACAATATCAGGTTTGTGTGTGTGTGTATGCGTGTGTGTGTGTAATGTTCAGTTCAGTTCTCAGTTCAGAGTTTGTGTGTGTGTGTGTGTGTGTGTGTCCATGTTTCTCAGTTTAGTTGAGTTCTCTGGTGAGACACCTGATTGTCTGAGGAAAGAAGCTGTTCAGCAGTCTGGTTGTGTGGGCCGAATGCTACGGTACGTCTTTCCAGATGTCAGGAGAGTGAAGAGTGTGCGTGAGGGGTGTGTTGGGTCATCCACAATGCTGTTGGCTTTGCGGATGCAGCGTGTGGAGTAAATGTCCATAATAGTGGGAAGAGAGACTCCGATGATCTTCTCAGCTGTCCTCACTATCCACTGCAGGGTCTTGCGATCCTAGATGCAATTCCCGAACCAGGCAGTAATGCAGCTGCTCAGGATGCTCTAGATGGACCCTCTGTAGAAGGTGGTCAGGATGAGAGGTGGAAGATGAGCCTTCCTCAGCCTTCGCAGGAAGTAGAGACGCTGCTGGGCTTTCTTGGTGATGGAGTTGGTGTTGAGTGACCAGGTGAGCCGGGTGAACACCGAGGAATTTGGTTTATTTAATACACAGTAAGAAGATTTTCATGAATGTCTGTTCTTCTTCTTTCGGCTTTTCACTTCAGGGGTCGCCACAGCAAATCATCTCTCTCCACCTATCCCTATCTTCTGCATCCTCAACACTTGCACTCACTAGCTTCATATCCTTATTTATTCCATCCATATACTTCCTCTTTGGCCTTCCGCTTTGCCTCCTGCCTGGCAGCTCCATGTCCAACATTCTCCTACCAATGTACTCACTCTCCCTCCTCTGAACATGTCCAAACCATCTTAATCTGGTCTCCCTGACTTTGTCCCCCAAACGTCCAACATGAGCTGTCCCTCTGATGTACTGGTTCCTAATCCTGTCCAACCTTGTCACTCCCAAAGAGAACCTCAACATCTTCAGCTCTGCTACCTCTAGCTCTGACTCCTGTCTCTTCCTCAGTGACACTCTCTCTAAACCATACAGCATGGCCAGTCTCACCACTGTCTTCTTCACCTCCCCCTTGATTCTCACTGAAATTTTCCTATCATATAAAGCTCCCTACACCTTTCTCCACCCACTCCAACCTGCCTGCACTCGATTCTTTACCTCTTTCCCACACTCTGCATTACTCTGGACTGTTTACCCCAAGTACTTAAACTCCTGTACTTTCTTCACCTCTTCACCCTGTAACCTTACTGTTCCACTTCCCTCCCTTTCATTCACACACATGTACTTAGTCTTACTACAACTGACTTTCATTACTCTTCTCTCCAGCGCAAACCTCCACCTCTCCAGGTTTTCCTCCACCTGCTCCCTGCTCTCACTACAGATCACATTGTCATCTGCAAACATCATTGTCCAAGTAGACTTCAGTCTGACCTCCTCTGACAACTGGTCCATCACTATAGCAAACAGGAAGGGGCTCAGAGCCGATCCCTGATGCAGTCTCACCTCCACTTTGAACTCCTCTGTCTGACCTACAGCACACCTCACCACTGTCCTGCTCCTCTCATACATGTCCTGCACCACTCTGACATACTTCTCCGCTACTCCTGACTTCCTCATACAGTACCACAGCTCTTCTCTTGGCACCCTGTCATACGCTTTCTCCAAGTCTACAAACACACAGTGCAACTCCCTCTGACCATCCCTATACTTCTCCATCAAAATTCTCAGAGCAAGAATTGCATCTGTTGTGCTTTTTCTGGGCATGAAGCCATACTGCTGCTCACAAATTTCCACTACCTTCCTTAACCTAGCTTCCACTACTCTTTCCCATAGCTTCATTGAATGGCTCATCAACTTTATCCCCCTATAGTTACTGCAACTCTGCACGTCACCCTTATTCTTAAAGATCGGCACTAACACACTTCTTCTCCATTCCTCAGGCATCCTCTCACTCTTTAAAACCCTGTTGAACAAACTAGTTAAAAATTCCACTCCTGCCTCTCCTAGACACTTCCAGACCTCCACCGGGATGTCGTCAGGACCAACTGCCTTTCCACTTTTCATCCTCTTCAAAGCCTTCCTGACTTCATCCTTTCTAATCTTATCTACTTTCTGTTCCACAGAGTTCACCTCTTCTACTCTTTTTTTCCCTCAAATTTTCTTTATTCAACAGCTGTTCAAGGTATTCCTTCCATCTCCTCTGTACACTCTCCTCACTTGTGAGCACCCTTCCATCTCTATCCTTAATAACTCTGACTTGCTGCACATCCTTCCCACCTCGATCCCTCTGCCTAGCTAACCTGTACAAGTCCTTCTCTCCTTCTCTAGTGTCTAACTTAGTGTACAACTCGTCATATGCCTTCTGCTTGGCCTTAGACACCTCCCTCTTCACTCTGCGCTGTAACTCCTTGTATTCCTGTCCATTCTCTTCAGTCCTGTCCATGTCCCACTTCTTCTTGGCTAACCTCTTCCTCTGGATACTATCCTGAACTTCCTCATTCCACCACCAAGTCTCCTTATCTTCTTTCCTCCTTCCAGATGACACACCCAGCACCTTTCTCCCTGTCTCCCTGATTACTTCTGCTGTAGTTTCCCAGTCATCTGGCAGCACTACCTGACCACCCAGAGCCTGCCTCAACTTCTGTCTAAATTCCTCACAACATTCCTCCTTTTTCAGCTTCCACCACTTGGTATCCAACATCTCTATCTTTGACCTCTTCTTCTTACAGACCATCAAAGTCATCCTACACACCACCATCCTATGCTGTCTGGCAACACTCCCTCCCACTACCACTTTACAGTCACTAATCTCTTTCAGATTGCCTCTTCTACATAGGATGTAGTCTACCTGTGTTCTCCTACCTCCACTCTTGTAAGTCACTCTATGCTCCTCCCTCTTCTGAAAATAAGTGTTAACTACAGCCATGTCCATCCTCTTAGCAAAGTCCACTACCATCTGTCCTTCAAGGTTCCTTTCCTTAATTCCAGACTTGCCAATCACCTCCTCATCACCTGTGTTCCCCTCACCAACATGTCCATTAAAATCTGCTCCTATCACCACTCTCTAACCCGTGGGAATACTCTCTATCACCTCATCTACGTCACTTCAGAATCTCTCTTTCTCCTCTAACTCACAACCTACCTGTGGGGCATAACCACTAACAACATTCAACATCACCCCTTCAATCTCTAACTTCAGACTCATCACCCTGTTTGACACTCTCTTCACCTCCAGAACATTCCTCACAAACTCCTCCTTCAGGACCACACCTACACCATTTCTCTTACTATCCACACCATAATAAAAAAAACTTTAATCCTGCTCCTATACTATGAGCCTTGCTACCTTTCCACCTGGTCTCCTGTACACACAGTATATCCACCTTCGTTCTCTGTTGAAAATTTCCTTGAAGAATCATACATTGCATAAATCAAATTCTAATCAAGTCATAATTCTATATTTAGCCTAATTATAACTACAGAAAATTAATCATTAAATCCTACTTTATTATTATTATCATTATTATTACATTACTCTAATTTACTTTAGTTGGTTAAAATAGTAGTCTTTACATACGATTTAATTTAATTTACTATCTACTCAAATCATTTAAGCATTTAATAATAATTAGATATCTACGTAAAGCAGTAATCATCTAATAATCATAACAGACAAGTTACTTGTCACAGACACGCCAGGCTCCAACGAGAATTCATCACAGCGCACTCTCTTACCAGAATTCTAAACACACACACCTGCACGTAATCACCTTCCCAATCACCGCACCACATAAAAGACACACACACACTCCATTCACCATCCGGTCTCGTTTCACGATAGAAGGACTCTCTCTATGCCGAGACGCTCTCTCAGCTACGCTCACGTTTCTTCGTCCCTCGTGTTTTCCCCGTGTGTGTCTGTGTGTTCGTCTCCCACTTCCAGATCTGCACCGACTCCAGTTACTCACCCCGATCCTCTCCAGCACCGATCCAGGGCAGTATCTCTCTCTCTCTCTCTCTCTCTCTCTCTCTCTCTCTCTCTCTCTCTCTCTCTCTCTCTCTCTCTCTCTCTCTCTCTTTTTCTCTCTCTCTCTCTCTCTCTCCCCTCCTCATTCACCTTTTTATTCTGCTGCTTGAGCCCTAATAAATACAGCTCACTGCATCTCTCTGCCTCCGTGCCTTCTGTCCCATAACAGAAGACCGGACCTTGCAGCATGGACTCAAGCGGCAGCCCACCAGACCCGCTCTGCGATCTGGTCGAGACGCTGCGGCAGGCTCTCGCCGCGCTCCCGGCACTCGCCGCGGCTCCCGCGCCGCCATCGCCCGCTGCCACTTCTGCGAGCACTGCTTCCTCAGCGCCGTTGTGCGTCAGTCCCATGGCCTAACCAGCGCCCTACTCTGGCTCGGCGGAGGATTGCAACGGGTGCATCCTGCAGTGCTCCTTGGTCCTGGAGATGCAACCTCACCTGTATCCCACCGAGAGATCCAAAGTGGCGTTCATCATATCACAGCTGCGCGGCCAGGCTCTTCTCTGGGCCAAGTCCCTCTGGTCCCAAAACTCTCCCGTAACCCAATCCTACGCTGGTTTTGTGGACCATTTTAAGGAGGTTTTCGGGAAACCCTCCTGGGACTCGTCAGTGGGAGAGGAGCTCTGCAGATTCCAACAGGGCAAGCTGACGGTCCCGGAATACGCGCTCCAGTTCCGGACTCTAGCCGCCAAAAGCGGCTGGAACGAACAAGCTCTCCTCGCCGCGTATTGTCAGGGGCTGAACCCCCAGGTGAGGCTGCATCTCGCTGCATATGAGAACACCATAGGGTTGGAGCGGCTAATTCAACTCTCCATCCGTGTCGCCGCTCGTATGCAGTCGTGTGTCACTGAACCCCAGGACCAGTCGCCGCATAGCACCTGGCGCGACCGACCTACCCCAGTCAGCTCTCCAGAACCAGCTCCGGAGCCCATGCACCTGGGTGCATCCCATCTGACCCCCGCTGAGCGGCAGAGGAGGCTGACCCAGAACCTGTGCCTGTACTGTGGGGCCCCGGGGCATGCTCTCCCCGAGTGCCCCATTCGTCTGCCGCGCCCCATGGTGAGTACCATTGTTCCTTCTTTACCTCAAATGAAACCGCTTACCACACATGGGATGCTTTCTACCACTCTCTCCTCTGTTTCAGTGGTCGCCATCCTCGATTCCGGGTCAGCGGGCAACTTCATCTCAGGCACCCTCTGCCGCCAGCTTGGGCTCCGGACCAAGGCCACGACGACCCCATACCAAGTTCGGTCCATCACCGGGAAGCCCTTAGGCCGACGACAGGTCAGCCATAGCGCCGGTCCCGTACGGCTCCAGATCGGGGCGCTCCATGTGGAGGAAACCACCCTACTGGTTCTGGAAGAGTCCACAGCTGACATCATACTGGGGCGTCCGTGGTTGGAGCAGCACAACCCAATCCTCTCTTGGAGCACCGGGGAGGTACTGAAGTGGGGCGACACCTGCTTCCCAGATTGTTTTCCTGATCTGCCCGTTCCACACTCCCTACTCCCCACTCCTCTTCCTGTCCAGGCTACATCCATTGAAAGCCCGTTCGTGCACCAGCCCCTGCAAATTCCTGCATGCTACGTCCCCTTCAGTGACGTCTTCTGCCCCAAGAGAGCGTCTAAGCTGCCTCCTCACTGGCCATGGGACTGCGCTATTGATCTGCTTCCGGGTGAACCAGTGCCCAGGGGAAGGATCTGTCCCCTGTCCATCCCGGAAGAGAAGGCCATGGAGGAGTACATTAAGGAGGCCCTGGAGCAAGGTTACATCCGTCCGTCCACATCCCCTGCTGCTTCCAGCTTCTTTGTGGCCAAAAAGGACGGAGGCCTCCGCCCATGCATTGACTACCGTGCACTCAACCATATCACGGTTAAGTTTCGATATCCACTTCCTCTTGTTCCAGCGGCCCTAGAGCATCTCCGGGGTGCTACCCTCTTTACCAAGCTGGACCTCCGCAGCGCGTATAACCTCATCCGGATACGTGAGGGGGACGAGTGGAAGACCGCCTTCATTACACCCACCGGCCACTACGAATATCTAATGATGCCTTACGGACTCGCCAATGCCCCCTCTGCATTCCAGGATTTCATTCACGAGGTTCTCCGGGAGTTCCTCCACAGGTTTGTTTTAGTTTATATCGATGACATCCTGATCTACTCCCGGAACTTGGCCGAACATCGCCAGCACGTTGCGAAGGTCCTAGAACGCCTGAGGAAGTTCCAACTCTTTCTCAAAGCAGAGAAATGCTCCTTCCATCAAACCTCAGTGCAGTTCCTTGGGTACAAGATCAATAGTAGTGGCATCAAGATGGACAAGAGGAAGGTAACCGCCGTCCGAGACTGGCCAGCACCCACCACGGTGAAAGAGCTGCAAAGGTTCCTCGGGTTTGCTAATTTCTACAGGTGGTTCATTCAAAACTATAGCAGCATCGCTCACCCTTTAACCAGTCTGCTCCAGAACAAGCCAAAGTCATTAGCCTGGTCTCCAGTGGCGGAGAAAGCTTTCAACCTCCTCAAAAGGGCATTCACCACCGCTCCTCTCCTGGTTCATCCTGACCCCGACAAACCCTTCATCGTGGAAGTAGATGCATCTACGACAGGAGTAGGAGCAGTCCTGTCTCAGCAGCAGGGGAACCCGAGCCGCCTCCATCCATGCGCCTTCTTCTCCCGTAAACTCAACCCGGCGGAGAGAAATTATGACATCGGGAACCGAGAACTGCTGGCTGTCAAACTGGCCCTCGAGGAATGGAGGCACTGGCTGGAGGGAGCCAAACACCCGTTCACAGTTCTCACCGACCATAAGAACTTGGAGTACCTCCGAGCCGCCAAGAGGCTCAATCCCTGACAGGCTTGCTGGGACCTCTTCTTCACCTGGTTTAACTTCACCATCTCCTACCGGTCCGGGTCAAAGAACACCAAGGCGGACGCCCTCTCCTGGATGTTCGCTCCAGAAGAGAGCCCGGAGACACCCGAGCCTATCCTGCCGGAGAACATCTTTTGTTAGCCCCATCACCTGGTCAGAAGAGACCCTTCCACCTACCAGTACCTCCACCTACACTCCGCCGGGTTGCCCACCGGGATCTCAATACATCCCCAGAGCACGACGCACCGCCCTGATTCACTCTGCTCACACTTCACTCGGCACTGGTCACCCTGGTATCCACGAAACTCTCTCGCTGCTGAAGGAACGCTTCTGGTGGCCCAACATGACAGTGGATGTCAGAAGGTATGTGCAAGGGTGTGAGGGATGTGCCGTGTCTAAGGATCCACACCACCTCCTAGCAGGGAAGCTCCTTCCGCTGCCCGTCCCCAGCCGTCCCTGGTCACACCTGGGGGTCGACTTCATCACAGATCTTCCTACTTCCAAGGAGCACACCTGTATCTTTGTGGTGGTAGACAGATTTTCCAAGTCGTGCCGCCTGCTGCCGTTAAAGGGACCCCCCACGGCTCTGGAGACAGCGGAACTACTCTTTAATCATGTATTCAGGTATTTCGGCATCCCCGAAGACATCGTCTCGGACCGAGGTCCCCAATTCATCTCCAGAGTCTGGAGAGCGTTCCTCACACGCCTGGGTGTGGCCATCAGCCTGTCATCCAGATACCATCCGCAAACTAACGGGCAGAGAGAAAGAAAGATCCAGGAGATCAGCCGCTACCTCCGTACCTTCTGCCATAGCCACCAGAACTCGTTGAGCCAGTACTTGGGTTGGGCCGAGTACGCACAGAACTCCCTCCGTCAGCCTTCCACCGGTCTAACTCCTTTCCAGTGCGTACTCGGTTACCAACCACCGCTATTTCCCTGGTCAGCGGAACCGTCGGATGTACCGGCGGTCGATCACTGGTTCCGCGAGAGCGAGAGAGTCTGGGACTCAGCGCACCACCAGCTGCAACGGGCCCTACATCGGCGTAGACAGACAGCCGACCTTCGGCGGTCTGACCCTCCTGCCTTCCAACCGGGGCAGAAGGTCTGGCTGTCGACCAGGAACATCCGTCTGCGTCTTCCCTGCCGCAAGCTGAGCCCCAGGTTTATAGGCCCATTCACCATCCTGAAGCAGATCAACCCGGTTACATACAAGCTCCTGCTACCACCAGGTTACCGCATTCACCCCACATTTCACGTATCACTCCTGAAACCTCACTATCCCTCTGTTTCTCCCTCCACAGAGCCTGGCGGCGGAGCAGCCGAACCCCCCCTCCCGCTCCTACTGGATGACGGAACCGCCTACAAGGTGAAGGAGATCCTGGACTCCCGGCGCCGTGGCAGCCGACTGTACCTGGTGGACTGGGAGGGCTACGGTCCGGAGGAACGTTCATGGGTTGCTCGTGATGACATCCTTGACCCCAACCTCCTAGAGGCCTTCCACACAGCGCACCCTCAAAGACCGGCTCCACGTGGAAGAGGTAGACCGCCACGACGTCGGGATCCGCGGCCCTCAGGAGCGGGCCGTGGGGAGGGGGGTAATGTCACAGACACGCCAGGCTCCAACGAGAATTCATCACAGCGCACTCTCTCACCAGAATTCTAAACACACACACCTGCACGTAATCACCTTCCCAATCACCGCACCACATAAAAGACACACACACACTCCATTCACCGTCCGGTCTCGTTTCACGATAGAAGGACTCTCTCTATGCCGAGACGCTCTCTCAGCTACGCTCACGTCTCTTCGTCCCTCGTGTTTTCCCCGTGTGTGTCTGTGTGTTCGTCTCCCACTTCCAGATCTGCACCGACTCCAGTTACTCACCCCGATCCTCTCCAGCACCGATCCAGGGCAGTATCTCTCTCTCTCTCTCTCTCTCTCTCTCTCTCTCTCTCTCTCTCTCTCTCCTCCTCATTCACCTTTTTATTCCGCTGCTTGAGCCCTAATAAATACAGCTCACTGCATCTCTCTGTCTCCGTGCCTTCTGTCCCGTAACATTACTCAGATTAAGCACTGATTATTTTAAGTCTTTATTATCCTTACTTTATTATCCTCATCTTAAATCAATATCAAAACTGCATAACCTTTAGATGACAGTTGAAATTTACTAACAATAGCTTATGGATAAAATCTAATAAGTTTAACAAGAAAAATAAAATAAATAGAGACTCATAAGCAAGTAGTGAGTAGTTTATTAGACAGTAGGATAAAAAAAGGGAGAATGAAGAATCTTAAGAGGCGAGCACTCTCAAAGCAGCGTCTCAGGCTTCGGCAGAGAGGCCTTCGGCCGGCGATGCCAAAGCCGTGTGCTTGTCTCGACGCTCTATGGTATAGCTCTATGACGCTCTATGGTATAGTGAGTATCAGCAAGGTCACACGTTCTTAAAAACAACGTGTACGGCAACCCTGGAAGCAGGAGAGGGGAAAGTCATAACAACTCTCAGATAGGACAATAACTATGAAAGTAATATAACGTTAATGTAATATTATATAATATATTATATAATACATGTATAATAAATATAATATATACAATAAGAGGAAAATTGACTGGGGGAACAAAAGCAGCCGAATGAGAAGTCAATATAATATTAATACAAAAACAATATTATAACAATATTAATACAAATACAAAAACTAAAAACAAAGTATGCCACACAGAGAGAGAGAGTAAGGAGTAGGTAAAGAAATAAATAGGGAAATTGACTTACCTAGGTAAGGTGGGTGCTGTAAGGTCCGGTGGAGGAAAACCAGAGGTGTCAGAGATGGAAGAGGCGAGATGATGCCGAAGCGAATGGCAAGTAGCGGTGTTTATAGATTAGGTGGGGCAAGGCAGGGCCCAAGTTAAATCAAAACAGTGAATGAACCTTTTCTAGTGGCTGATATTACCCAAAACATGGAACAAAGTAAGCAATCACCGAATGACAACTAAGCACAGAAGTAATGTAATGTACAGGGGAAATACAAAAAAGGGTTGTTATAGAAAATATGGGAGGTAACTACACTAAACCTAACTGAACTAGCTGCAGAGCAAAAATAAGGTTAAGCCTCAGATAATAAAACCAACAGTGAATAAAGATAAAGGAATAAAACCTAATTAAATGTTGGGAAGGGAAACATCTCAATACTCTAAATAAATGCACAAAACAAGCCCTCAAGTACTGTGATATAGGGGATATGATAAATAGGTTCCTAAAATATAAAGTAGTAAAAAAAAAAACCTAATTTCTGCAAAATACTGTGACCTGGTAATTGTGATAGACAGGCCTTGGCCTGACCCACAGGCCCGGCCATTGGTATCCTTAAGGCCATCAGGTATGGACAAACGAAGGGGGGTTTGATTTTAGGGGGGCCTATTCAGCAAAATAATCATCTATCGTCAAGAC
Organism: Hemibagrus guttatus; assembly: GCA_033459395.1. Classification (NCBI taxonomy): domain Eukaryota; kingdom Metazoa; phylum Chordata; class Actinopteri; order Siluriformes; family Bagridae; genus Hemibagrus; species Hemibagrus guttatus. The sequence goes on along the minus strand of JAUCMX010000005.1, from coordinate 6,023,956 downwards.
AAGCACTGACAAACAAGTGTAAGGAGGGGTGAAGAGTCCCCTATATATAGGGGACATTTATGTGGGGGACTTTGCACTTGACCGCATCGAGCTCGAAGCTGTGTTTTTTGAGTGCCAATAAAGCTGGTTTGCTTCTTCTCATTTAAGCCTGAAGGAGTTTCATTGTTTTCTTTCTTACAATTTAGCAAAGTGTTTGATAAATATAGGTAATTGCAGAAGACTTCAAAACCACCCAGAAGAGTGTCCATTCAAAGGGTACTCTGATTTCCCCGACACTCTCCATCATATCAGCCAGCTCTCTACCTTTCCCTGTCTTTGTACCAACATTCAGAGTTCCTATTCTCAGTCCTACACTCTTACCTTTCCTCTTCTCTCTCTGTCTACGCACTCTCCTCCCCCCATTTACTTCTTTCGACCAACAGTAGCCCAATTTCCACCGGCACTTTTTAGGTCAATTGCGCTGATGGCGGTCATTTTTAAACCCCGGGGCCCCTCGACCGATCCGGTATGAAATTCGTACTGACGATTCGCATGGTTAAATTTGGCAATGTTTTACTCCGGATGCCCTTCCTGACCCAACCCTCTCTATTGTGACCCCCATGGCTAGATTATTTTCATGAATGTCTAATTGCACATTTTTACCTGACACACTCACCTGATACAGTCAGTGTAACAGCATCACTGGAGTGTGAGGAGGGGTGTATGCTCCTCTACAGGTGTATTTACCTTTGTTGGTCACTTCAACACCACTGATTCTGTACAACTGTTTTCTACTGACAGGACTGTGTGAAGCATCTTTATACCAGCTGTACTGCCATCTAGAGACACTTTCATCCTGTATGTCACATCTCAGAGTGACCATCTCTCCACTGAACACCTGATTATCAGGATTTATGGATGCCACTTGTTGAAGAAAAATAACAGAACATTTAAAAAAATTATGATACCATAACTATATTTACAGATGGATTATTATTTCTTTATGAACTGATAGGTCATTGTAAATTGCAACACTTAAGTCACTTTCTGTTAACAGTTTTATTTAATTTATTCTATTTTATTTTAAAATTGTATTTGTGTATATGTTTGCATGTCAGAGTTTAGGCTTTGTAATGCTTTATTTTGACCAATAGATGTCGCCATTGGACCCTCATGCCTATAATGTTTACCTTAGAAAATCAGCTCTATTGTTTTCACATGTGTCTCGTTCTGTGCTGTGTATTTAAGCTGTGCTCTTTCTCTGTATCTTTGCTTGGTTATTGTGATTTCCTAGCCAGTTGCTGCCGTAAGTAGTGCGCCTGCTCTAAAGTTTTCTCCCGTGCCTTTTGGAGTATTTTCCTGAGTTTGTTTTTGGAAGATTTTTCCAGAGTTTTTGTTTGAAGATCATTGATTCTCCTTTTGGATTTCTTATTTCCCCTTTTTGACTGGATACTCTTCTGTTTTTGTGACTGCATTGAAGAAAGGGATTATTTTACCCTGTTTCTTTTTTTTTTTCAATAAACTTTTTGGAAGCAACTTTGGGAAAGCGTCTGACTATTGGGTTCATCTCCTGTCTGGGGCTCAGTGGCAACTAATAAGACTTTCACACCAGAGACCCGAGTTCAAGACCTGGTCCTGACATTGCACCTGACACCAAGACAAATTCCTAGTACTGTAAAGTGCTCTTCGTGAACCCTTTGCTGTACCTGGCAATAAAACTTTTCTGATTCTGATCTGTTAATATTATTTATTTCATGTTTGTTTTTAAAAACCACATCTAGATCTAGTTAAACTCTACTGGTCAGTGTAGGCTGTAATCTTTACATGACCTGTGAAGATCATTGTACTTCTACTTGTGATTCAATCACAGACGAAAACAGAACAGTGTAGTTAAAAATAAAAAGCATGGGATGATGTTTTGTATGATTTCCAACATAATGTCATTAGTCTCTCCAGAAACAAAATGTGAAACAGGAATTTGAAATGAAAAATTTTAATTAGGATTATAGCCTGTGGGGGGCACGGTGGCTTAGTGGTTAGCACGTTTGCCTCACACCTCCAGGGTTGGGGGTTCGATTCCCGCCTCCGCCGTGTGTGTGTGGGAGTTTGCATGTTCTCCCCGTGCCTCGGGGGTTTCCTCCGGGTACTCCGGTTTCCCCCCCCAGTCCAAAGACATGCATTGTAGGTTGATTGGCATCTCTAAATTGTCCGTAGTGTGTGATTGCGTGAGTGAATGAGAGTGTGTGTGTGTGTGTGTGTGTGCCCTGCGATGGGTTGGCACTCTATCCAGGGTGTATCCTGCCTTGATGCCCAATGACCCCCTGAGATGCCCCGTGACCTGAGTATAGTTCAGATAAGCGGTAGACAATGAATGAATGAATGAATGAATTATAGCCTGTGTTTGGTTTCATGTATTAATGTATCTTTTTAATTACAGTAAATTTGTGGATAATTTTTTAAGACTTCACAACAGTTTTCATGAAGATATATATATATATATATACAGTGGGGAAAAAAAGTATTTAGTCAGCCACCAATTGCGCATGTTCTCCCACTTAAAAAGATGAGAGAGGCCTGTAATTTTCATCATAGGTACACTTCAACTATGAGAGACAGAATGAGGAAAAAAAAATCCAGAAAATCACATTGTCTGTTTTTTAAAAAGAATTTATTTGCAAATTTTGGTGGAAAATAAGTTTTTGGTCACCTACAAAAAAGCAAGATTTCTGGCTCTCACAGACCTGTAACTTTTTCTTTAAGAGGCTCCTCTGTCCTCCACTCGTTACCTGTATTAATGGCACCTGTTTGAACTCGTTATCAGTATAAAAGACACCTGTCCACAACCTCAAACAGTCAGATTCCAACCTCCACTATGGCCAAGACCAAAGAGCTGTCAAAGGACACCAGAAACAAAATTGTAGACCTGCACCAGGCTGTGAAGACTGAATCTGCAATAGGTAAGCAGCTTGGTGTGAAGAAATCAACTGTGGGAGCAATTATTAGAAAATAGAACACATACAAGACCACTGATAATCTCCCTCGATCGGGGGCCCTCCATGCAAGATCTCACCCCGTGGGGTCAAAATGATCACAAGAACGGTGAGCAAAAATCCCAGAACCACACGGGGGGACCTAGTGAATGACCTGCAGAGAGCTGGGACCAAAGTAACAAAGGCTACCATCAGTAACACACTACGCTGCCAGGGACTCAAATCCTGCAGTGCCAGACGTGTCCCCCTGCTTAAGCCAGTACATGTCTGGGCCCGTCTGAAGTTTGCTAGAGAGCATTTGGATGATCCAGAAGAGGATTGGGAGAATGTCATATGGTCAGATGAAACTCAACTTGTCGTGTTTGGAGGAGAAAGAATGCTGAGTTGCATCCAAAGAACACCATACCTACTGTGAAGCATGGGGGTGGAAACATCATGCTTTGGGGCTGTTTTTCTGCAAAGGGACCGGGAAGACTGATCCGTGTAAAGGAAAGAATGAATGGGGCCCTGTATCGTGAGATTTTGAGTAAAAACCTCCTCCCATCAGCAAGGGCATTGAAGATGAAACGGGGCTGGGTCTTTCAGCATGACAATGATTCCAAACACATCTCCCGGGCAACGAAGGAGTGGCTTTGTAAAAAAGCCTTTTAAAGTCCTGGAGTGGCCTAGCCAGTCTCCAGATCTCAACCCCATAGAAAATCTTTGGAGGGAGTTGAAAATCCGTGTTGCCCAGCGACAGCCCCAAAACATCACTGCTCTAGAGGAGATCTGCATGGAGGAATGGGCCAAACTACCAGCAACAGTGTGTAAAAACCTTGTGGCGACTTACAGAAAACTTTTTGACCTCTGTCATTGCCAACAAAGGGTATATAACAAAGTATTGAGATGAACTTTTGTTATTGACCAAATACTTATTTTCCACCATAACTTGCAAATAAATTCTTTAAAAATCAGACAATGTGATTTTCTGGTTTTTTTTTTTCTCATTCTGTCTCTCATAGTTAAAGGGTGTACCTATGATGAAAATTACAGGCCTCTCTCATCTTTTTAAGTGGGAGAACTTGCACAATTGGTGGCTGACTAAATACTTTTTTGCCCCACTGTATTACATTTGGGCATATTAGAACAAAAATGAATTACGGTAATTAAACAATTGATTTTTTGCCCCTTTCTTAAAAACCCTGTGATGAAAAGACGAAAAACAATCATGATGAAAAATCAAAAATGACATACCTCTTGCTGTAATCTTGACAGGATCACTGAACTCTGTGTAGAGATAGTGATAATTTGAGGTGTAGTTTCTCTTGCGTGCTCGACACTGGTACTCTATTTCTCCTGCATTATCGACTGTCACTTTAAGTGTTTTTGCTTGTTTACTGTTCGGGACTCCATAACCATTGATTATTTTTGTACCAGAGAAACTTCCATCCAGTCTCCTCCTGCAGCTCACAGCTCAGAGTGACGGTGTCTCCAGTGTAGATGGAGCTCTGAGGATTCACTCTCACAGTCGCTCTGGGTTTTGCTGTTGGTATGAAATGATGAAGGAGTCAGAGCTGTTTTTTCACTTTACAACATAAGCAGTAAATTCGTTATGTCTAAAATGGAGCACAAGCACAGAGTGACAGCCCCCAAAAAAAAATCCAGTGGGAGATCAATGCCTAAAGTGAAACAAAAAGGGGAGCAATGTGCACTGCAAAGCAAGGGGGGAGAGATGATGTGAAGCTGGGTGGCAACGTGACATCAAGAGTCAAGTCAAGGGGGTTTTTTATGGTCCTTTCAACAACCCTATGGCTGATGCTGGACACAGGGGAAATGAAACAATGCTGCTCCAGGAGCCTGATCCTACAAAAAACACAGTGCTACATAAAACAACACAGACCTAGGACTAAACAGTAGAAAAATGAACCTTTGTACAAAGTGCATGTGTGCAACCTTGTGCAAACACTCTTTAAGTGTTGAAGAGGCAGATGTCTTGAGAGTAGAAACTGTTACACAGTATGGTTGTGAGGGCCGAATGCTTTGGTACCTTTTTCCAAATGGCAGGAGGCTGAAGAGTGTGTGTGAGGGGGTGTGGGGTTGTTCACAATGCTGTTGACTTTGTGGATGCAACATGTGGTGTAAATGTCCATGATGGAGGGAAGAGAGTCTCTGTTCATCTTTTCAGCTGTCCTCACGATCTGCTGCAGGGTCTTGTGATCCGAGACGGTGCAATTCCCAAACCAGCAGTGATGCAGCTGCTCAGGATGCTCTACATGGTCCCTCTGTAGAACATGGTCAGGATTGGGGGAGGGAGAAGGGCTTTCATCAGCCTTCATACTTTTTAAGAGCTTTCTGCTGAGCTTTCTTGCTGATGGAGCTGGAGTTGAAATGACCAGGTGAGGTTCTCCACCAGGAATTTGTTGCTCTTGATGATCTCCATGGAGGATCCGTCGATGTTCTGCAGAGAATGGGGCGCTCTGTGCTCTCCTGAAGTCTACGTCCATCTCTTCAGTTTTGTTGATGTTCAGAGACAGGTTTTTGGCTCTACACCCCCTGCATTAACTGTTTCACCTTCTCTCTGTATGCTCTGAGACCGACTGTGGTCATGTCCTCTAAGAACTTGATGTTGTACGAGCTGGGCAATGCTGCACAGTCATTAATCAGCAGAATCAACAGCAGTGGATTGAGCAGACGGTCCTGAGGGGCAAGGATGTGTGACGCATCTCTAGTCCATTTATTTTAGGTCAAGTTTCTGTCATGCATGTGAGGCAAATGTGGATGTAGATAGTATTTGTAACATGCTAGTGAATTACCAACAACATGACGATAAGAGTAATAAACAAAGAACAGAGCAAACAAAGCACTTAACATGCAATTTTTTGACTATATGCTACGCACAACGCCACACTAATAAACAAATAAAAGTTCCAGACAGAAACACAGACACAAGAAATGAAATAAGGATGCTTAATAGTAGTAATACAGAGTAGGTGTAAGTGATCAGTGGGAAAGTGCATGTGCATGTGATGCTCTGGGGCTGATGGGTAAAGTAGTTCAGCCCTGATTTCAGCACAACTATGACATCTACATATAAAATGAAGGAAATAACTGAGTTAATGTTACTTCCTTTATTTAAAACTACAAAACTGCATTAATAAACTAGAAACAAACTGGGCAAATTGTGCACAACCTGTTACGGCCGGTAGTGTCCAGCTGGATATAACAGACCCAACGCGAAGCTTAACGTGGAAAAATGGGGTTTTATTAAACATAAAGCACGAGACAGAACCATGAAAACAGAAACAAACAGAAACCGCGACAAATACATCGGCCTACACACAAACGAGGACTAGCCACTAAAGCAGATAAAGACAGGACTATAAATAGAGAACATAATCATAGAAACATTAGGTGCAGGTGAACATTAATTAAGACACAATAGGACAGGGCGGGGGTTAACTGACACATGGCCGAAGTAAACAAAAACAGACATAACATGACAACCCCTACTGAAAGCCCCCTAGTGGTCCCCAAACCCCAGCCCTGCTACCCGTAAAAACAACCTTCGCAGCCCCAAAGCAAACATGCAGACAATATAAAGGATAAACTCTATATAAATCACCTTGAGCCTGGGCCATAAGTGAAATCAGCACTAAAAAGGGAACAGAAACAGAACATGACATAAATATGAAAAACATTCAGTCTATTAATTTTATATTTTATATACACAGAACCCACAAAATTAAATCAGATTTAATTCAGGAAATCCAAAGTACTCTCTTATTACATTTAAATCTCTCTAAATAAAAAAAAAATCAAAACTACAATGATTTTTTACAAAGGTCAAAATTCTGCTAATGAAGGTGTTTGTTTCACTTTATTGACCAAAGTAACCAAATATGCAGCAGATATTATTCTAATTATTATTATTACACAGACAGACTATTTTTTTATTATTAGACAGAGAGAGAGAGAGAGACAGAGAGAGAGAGAGAGAGAGAGAGATGGTGGTGATGATGATGGAAGTATGTCACTTCTCCTTTAGAGTGATTTCCCTGCATTCCATTTTCTGCAGTGTGAAAATAGAGGACAGAGAAGTGTGGTGGAGGACTGTGGTTGAAAAGTGAATGTAAAATGACTTAGAAATTTACTCTACTGGTAACTGCAGAACATTTTTAAACCTGACCTTATACACACTGTAAAAGATTTAAAGAAAACTGTTTAAAGATAGGAGAAATTCTGTTCCATACAGGAATGTTTTCTTGGCACATGTGTCATTCCTTAATACCAACTGAGCATTATTTGACATTTGATCCCCTTATGAACCAAATTTACCAACTTATAATGGTATTGTAAAGCACAATATAACAAAGCACATACCACAAGTGAATGTGGGCGGGTTAGGGGGGCAGTACAGTAATTGTATAATAACAGTATTTATACCCCCAAATTTAAAATTTAAAAGTACATTTTTACTATAACTGTGTATACACTTTTTACCTTTAAAAGAGTTAAACACTGATGTCATAAATCTACCCCTAGTATTGTTAAGGCCTAAGCCTTGTGGGATCAGTGTTTTAATTTTTTTTCTCTCAGTAAAGGTCTCTTTCTAATAAAGTGATTAATCTGCCTTTTTGGCTCACGTGTTTGTTTATGTTACTTGACCCCTACTTGAACGAGCACTCTGAAAATGGATAAAGGTTATTTATTGCTTTCACACGTCCCCTCTTCACACCTCTTCTGCTTCTGCACAGCTGAATTTGCACCACTGCATTAAAATAGAAAGTAAACAACATCCGTGACCTGCTGTCTGTTTTCAGACATTTAACACAGTCCCCTGCTCTGTGTGTGAGAAGTGTTTGTTTCTACATAATTAATGCTCTTATTTTTAACATGGAAATAATTGTTTGTGATAATTAGTAAATAATGATTTGTGATTAGTTTTTTTTTGTGTAAGTGTTGTGCATTAGTTTGGTATTAGTGTGTATTAGAGTGAACATGGTTTCCTGTACAGTCCAATATAGTGACAAAATGAAAATGTAGGTTACAAGACATTTACTTAGAATTTCTAGTTAATGTTAACATGGTTTTGTTAAAAACATTTCTGTATACAGAAAACACCACCCCGAAGACGGGCCCTCAGGTACAGACTCCAACAATACAGACTTGTTTACTCTCATTAGATGATTTAAACCCTGTGTTTTAAACTAGCTCTACTTGTACTCTTACCTGTTGAACTATCATAGTTACTGAGAGTAGTTCCACATCAAACTAAACCCTTCTCATAACAGATATGGAGACACTGATCCACCTGAGCAGTCATGCTTTAAGTACACACAATGTCCTAATCACACAATAATCTCATCACTCAGGACATTCAGACTGCAGATGAACAACTTTATACCCCACCACTCACTCTAATGAAGACACAAAGAGAACATTTACTCACAGAGCATCACAGGAAGTGGGGCTGAGCTCCATCCTGTCCCTCTAACGACTGACTGACTGACTGAGCAGTGGTGTGTGTTAAAGTCTTACCACTTCCTGTGTTATAACACACACACACACACAAAAGAGAGAGAGAGAGAGAGGGGAGAGAGAGAGAGAGAGAGAGAGAGAGAGAGAGAGAGAGCATAGCCCATAGACTGTACTTTTTTGGGGGGGGTTTTCTTTTTTTTTTTTCTGTTTTCTTTTCTTCACTTATTTGTCTTATCATTTGTTCTCTGTTCAGGTTTTAATCCTTGTTCTTGTACATGCTTTGGCAATACAATTGAACTTTATTGATTTTAAAAGAGAGAGAGAGAGAGAGAGAGAGAGAGAGAGAGAGAGTGAGAGAGAAGGAGTGAGAGAGAGAAATGAAATGAGAGAGAGAGAGAGAGACAGAGAGACAGAGAGAGAACATGTACACTAATCAGCCATAGCAAAAATCCATCTGTCTAATGCTACGTAGCTCCCCCTGGTGCCACCAAAACAGCTCTGACCTGTATGCTGTGGTATCTGGTACCAAGACTGTTAAGTTCTGTAAGTTGTGAGGTGGGAACTCCATCCCAGCAAACAGGAAAAAAACAGAAGTAAGTGGATCATGTCTATATTGTGTCAGTTGGTCCAGAACTATATCTGTATGTCTGCACAATGTGGAATTCAGGTCCAGTATCTGGACATCACACTACACATCCTCTTGGGAAAAGATATGGAGTTCAATATTTGATGGTCTGTTTTAGGACTTTTGAGAGAGCAGTGGTCTGTGTTAAAGCCGTACCACTTCCCGTGTTCTTACAGAGAGACACAAAAGAGAGAGAGAGAGAGAGAGGGGAGAGAGAGAGAGAGAGAGAGAGAGAGAAGTGTGGTGGGGGGCCCTTTACTTTACTAGGAGTTTAAAAACACATGTATCACAAGTATCACACTGTGTAACAGTGGTGTAAATAGGCAGCATATCTCAATGTACTTTTAAATTTTTCACTGTCCACTTTATTAGGAAAACCTGCACACTTGTTTAATCATGCAATTAACCAATCAGACAATAAAAATGACAAAAGCTTGTTGGTGAGAGAGGTCAGAGGAGAATGATGTGTCTGTAGATAATAAATAAAAGTTCTCTCATTTATCTGTATATAACTTAAAACCCTCTAAACCTGTGGAGTCTGCAGGTATTTAATTCAAGTCTGCAGAAAACTGCCTACACTAGCTCATGAGAAAACATTCAGCTGCATTATAGATGCATCAGTACAGATATGTATGAATATCGAATGTTGATTAGATTCAGTGCTCATTTACTGGAACAAATAAAATCTACTACTAGCATACATGTATTCATACTCAGAACATTTTTCTTTTCCTTTAACATTACACACACTACATGAAGACTCACCATGCACTGTGATGTTGACATGATTACTGTTTTCTCCAGATTCAGACTCACACCAGTAAACTCCAGTGTAGGATGTGGAGAGGAAGCTGATGTTACATGTAGATCCCCGTAACTGATCCCCAGTGTGAACATCATCTACTCCCGAGCTCCCCGTGTCCTGAGTTTCCAGTGTGACCATTGGCTCTCCCCTGGTCGGAGTCTCGTCGCTTGGTGGTGCTTACTTATGCTGTGGATGGATCTGTGTGGACAGCCTGTGACCAGGAGACAGCCGTGGACAGAGCCACTTGGGGACTA
>JAUCMX010000005.1:5970516-6013346 GCA_033459395.1 Hemibagrus guttatus | reverse complement strand
CACAAGTGAGGAGAGTGTACAGAGGAGATGGAAGGAGTACTTTGAGGAGCTGATGAATGAGGAAAATGAGAGGGAAAAAAGAGTAGAAGGGGTGAACTCTGTGGAACAGAAAGTAGATAAGATTAGAAAGGATGAAGTCAGGAAGGCTTCGAAAAGGATGAAAAGTGGAAAGGCAGTTGGTCCTGACAACATCCCGGTGGAGGTCTGGAAGTGTGATGGACCAGTTGTCAGAGGAGGTCAGACAGGAGTCTCCTTGGACAATGATGTTTGCAGATGACATTGTGATCTGTAGTGAGAGCAGGGAGCAGGTGGAGGAAAACCTGGAGAGGTGGAGGTTTGCGCTGGAGAGAAGAGGAATGAAAGTCAGTCATAGTAAGACTGAGTACATGTGTGTGAATGAAAGGGAGGGAAGTGGAACAGTAAGGTTACAGGGTGAAGAGGTGCAGAAGGTACAGGAGTTTAAGTACTTGGGGTCAACAGTCCAGAGTAATGGAGAGTGTGGGAAAGAGGTAAAGAAGCGAGTGCAGGCAGGTTGGAATGGGTGGAGAAAGGTGTCGGGAGTTCTGTGTGATAGGAAAATATCAGCGAGAATCAAGGGGAAGGTGTACAGGACAGTGGTGAGACCGGCCATGCTGTATGGTTTAGAGACAGTGTCACTGAGGAAGAGACAGGAGTCAGAGCTAGAGGTAGCAGAGCTGAAGATGTTGAGGTTCTCTTTGGGAGTGACAAGATTGGACAGGATTAGGAATAAGTACATCAGATGGACAGCTCATGTTGGACGTTTGGGGGACAAAGTTAGGGAGGCCAGATTAAGATGGTTTGGACATGTTCAGAGGAGAGAGAGTGAGTATATTGGTAGGAGAATGTTGGACATGGAGCTGCCAGGCAGGAGGCAAAGAGGAAGGCCAAAGAGGAGGTATATGGATGGAATTAATGAGGATATGAAGCTAGTGGGTGCAAGTGTTGAGGATGCAGAAGATAGGGATAGGTGGAGAGAGATGATTTACACTTGAAGGGAAAAGCCGAAAGAAAAAGATCTAATTTAAATTAATGTTGTTTAAGATGATTAAGTAACTCATTGTCTTTAGAATAGACAGGAATACAAGGAGTTACAGCGCAGAGTGAAGAGGGAGGTGTCTAAGGCCAAGCAGAAGGCATATGACGAGTTGTACACTAGGTTAGACACTAGAGAAGGAGAGAAGGACTTGTACAGGTTAGCTAGGCAGAGGGATCGAGATGGGAAGGATGTGCAGCAAGTTAGAGTTATTAAGGATAGAGATGGAAGGGTGCTCACAAGTGAGGAGAGTGTACAGAGGAGATGGAAGGAGTACTTTGAGGAGCTGATGAATGAGGAAAATGAGAGGGAAAAAAGAGTAGAAGGGGTGAACTCTGTGGAACAGAAAGTAGATAAGATTAGAAAGGATGAAGTCAGGAAGGCTTTGAAGAGGATGAAAAGTGGAAAGGCAGTCGGTCCTGATGACATCCCGGTGGAGGTCTGGAAGTGTCTGGGAGAGGCAGCAGTGGAATTTTTAGCTAGTTTGTTCAACAGGGTTTTAGAGAGTGAGAGGATGCCTGAGGAATGGAGAAGAAGTGTGTTAGTGCCGATCTTTAAGAATAAGGGTGACGTGCAGAGTTGCAGTAACTATAGGGGGATAAAGTTGATGAGCCATACAATGAAGGTATGGGAAAGAGTAGTGGAAGCTAGGTTAAGGAAGGTAGTGGAAATTTGTGAGCAGCAGTATGGCTTCATGCCCAGAAAGAGCACAACAGATGCAATTTTTGCTCTGAGGATTTTGATGGAGAAGTATAGGGATGGTCAGAGGGAGTTGCACTGTGTGTTTGTAGACTTGGAGAAAGCGTATGACAGGGTGCCAAGAGAAGAGCTGTGGTACTGTATGAGGAAGTCAGGAGTAGCAGAGAAGTATGTCAGAGTGGTGCAGGACATGTATGAGAGGAGCAGGACAGTGGTGAGGTGTGCTGTAGGTCAGACAGAGGAGTTCAATGTGGAGGTGGGACTGCATCAGGGATCGGCTCTGAGCCCCTTCCTGTTTGCTATAGTGATGGACCAGTTGTCAGAGGAGGTCAGACAGGAGTCTCCTTGGACAATGATGTTTGCAGATGACATTGTGATCTGTAGTGAGAGCAGGGAGCAGGTGGAGGAAAACCTGGAGAGGTGGAGGTTTGCGCTGGAGAGAAGAGGAATGAAAGTCAGTCATAGTAAGACTGAGTACATGTGTGTGAATGAAAGGGAGGGAAGTGGAACAGTAAGGTTACAGGGTGAAGAGGTGCAGAAGGTACAGGAGTTTAAGTACTTGGGGTCAACAGTCCAGAGTAATGGAGAGTGTGGGAAAGAGGTAAAGAAGCGAGTGCAGGCAGGTTGGAATGGGTGGAGAAAGGTGTCGGGAGTTCTGTGTGATAGGAAAATATCAGCGAGAATCAAGGGGAAGGTGTACAGGACAGTGGTGAGACCGGCCATGCTGTATGGTTTAGAGACAGTGTCACTGAGGAAGAGACAGGAGTCAGAGCTAGAGGTAGCAGAGCTGAAGATGTTGAGGTTCTCTTTGGGAGTGACAAGATTGGACAGGATTAGGAATAAGTACATCAGATGGACAGCTCATGTTGGACGTTTGGGGGACAAAGTTAGGGAGGCCAGATTAAGATGGTTTGGACATGTTCAGAGGAGAGAGAGTGAGTATATTGGTAGGAGAATGTTGGACATGGAGCTGCCAGGCAGGAGGCAAAGAGGAAGGCCAAAGAGGAGGTATATGGATGGAATTAATGAGGATATGAAGCTAGTGGGTGCAAGTGTTGAGGATGCAGAAGATAGGGATAGGTGGAGAGAGATGATTCGCTGTGGCGACCCCTGAAGGGAAAAGCCGAAAGAAGAAGAAGAAGAAGTAACTCATTGTCTTTCCAATGGCTTATAACTTCAACTGCAGACTCATTTTCAACATCAGTTATACCGCTTCTGGACCAAATATTTATACATTTAATTATTTCAATGTAATTTAGACCTGTAATTGCAAAGCAACTCTACAGACACCATGTGTATAAAAAATGAACAAAAAACAATAATCCTCTTGCTATGAGATTTTATACACGTACATACACACACACACACACACACACACACACACACACACACACACACACACACACGTATACATGCCCACATACACAACAATACACAACAATACATACAGTACCAGTCAAAAGTTTGGAATTTGGACACACCTTCTCCTTCAGTGGTTTTTCTTTATTTGTATTTTCAACATTGTACATTAATACTGAAGACATTCAAACTAAGAAAGAACACATATGGTATTATGTAGCAAACAAAAAAGTGAATATGTTTTATATTTTAGATTGTCCAGAGTAGCAACATTTAGCTTGGCTGACAGCTTGGCACACTCAGCATTCTCTCATCAGATTCACAAAGCAGTCACCTGGCAGGGTTTTAAATTCACAGGTGTGTCTTCTTGAATACATTTGTGGCATTTCTTGCCTTCTTAATGTGTTTAGAGCATCAGTTATCTTGTGCAGAGGAAGGGTGGGTACAGAGTCAATAGACCTATTAGTGCTATTATAACTACTGAACAAATCCATATTATGGCAAAAAAAAACATTCAAAGAGAAAAGAGTAAAGAGAAATGAAGGTCAGTCAATCTGAAAAATCTCAAGAACCACCAAAACCAAACACTATGATGAAATTGGCTCTCATAAAAACCATCAAAGGAAAGGAAGACCAAGAGCTACCTCTGCTGCAGAGAATAAGTTTATTAGATTTACCAGCCTAAAAAAACTGGCCATTTACAGCACTTCAGATTACAGCCCAAATAAATTTTTTCTCGGAGTTCAAGTGGCAGACATATTTAAACATCCACGGTTCAGAGGAGACTGTGTGAGTCAGGCCTTCATGGTCAGGAGAATGGAGAATGAGGTGTAATGGTGTGGGCGTGATTTGCTGGTGACACTGTTGGTGTCAAAATTGAGGGCACAATTAATCATTTACATTTACATTTCTGGCATTTGGCAGACGCTCTTATCCAGAGCGACATACAAAAGTGCTTTAGTTCTCAGTCAATGAATACATTAACACTGGTTAAAATAGGACACAAACTTGGGAAAAACCAAATTTAGCCTAAACAAAGGGGTTTTTTTTTTTTTTATTTTAAAAGCAACATAATACATAAAGAGGGAAAAATAAGAGCTAGTTTAAGTACTTCAGGAAGAGGTAAGACGGTCAGTGACTCGGCCGTATGGACACCTAGGGGAAGTTCGTTCCACAACCTCGGTGCCAGAACAGAGAAGAGTCTAGATGTATACCTTTTTCCCTGAGAGATGGTGGGACCAGTCGAGCAGTGCTAGCGGATCTGAGGGAGCGAGGTGCAGTGCAAGGAGTGACGAGAGCTTTGAGGTAAGATGGCGCTGGTCCATTCTTGGCTTTGTAGGCAAGCATTAGTCTTTTGAATCTGATGCGTGCAGCTACAGGAAGCCAGTGGGAACGCAGCAGTGGGCCTAGGACTAAACAGTAGAAAAAGAAAAATGAACCTTTTTACAAAGTGCATGTGTGCAACCTTGTGCAAACACTCTAAGTGTTGAAGAGGCAGATGTCTTGAGGGAAGAAACTGTTACACAGTATGGTTGTGAGGGCCGAATGCTTCGATACCTTTTTCCAAATGGCAGGAGGCTGAAGAGTGTGTGTGAGGGGTGTGTGGGTTGTCCACAATGCTGTTGGATTTATGGATGCAGCATGTGGTGTAAATGTCCATGATGGAGGGAAGAGAGTCTCTGTTTATCTTCTCAGCTGTCCTCAGGATCTGCTTCAGGGTCTTGTGATCCGAGACGGTGAAATTTCCCCAAACCAGGCAGTGATGCAGCTGCTCAGGATGCTCTCCATGGTCCCTCTGTAGAACATGGTCAGGATGGGGGGAGGGAGAAGGGCTTTCATCAGCCTTCATACTTTTTAGGAGCTTTCTGCTGAGCTTTCTTGCTGATGGAGCTGGTTTTGAGTGACAATGAAAGGGTTTCCCTCCACCAGGAATTTGTTGCTCTTGATGATCTCCATGGAGGATCCGTCGGAATGAGTCGGTCTGTGCTCTGTGCTCTCCTGAAGTCTACATCCATCTCTTCAGTTTTGTTGATGTTCAGAGACAAGTTGTTGGTTCTACACCACTGCATTAGCTGTTGCACCTTCTCTCTGTATGCTCTGAGACCCACTGTGGACATGTCCTCTAAGAACTTGATGTTGTACGAGCTGGGCAATGCTGCTGTAAGGGGGGCTCCGCCAGAGGCGGAAGTGTCCGGACCCATATGCCGAGCCGGCAGAAAGGGAAAAAACACAGTATCGGAAATCGGGGACAGGCAATAAATCGGCAACAGGTAATCCAAAGTCCAAGCAATAAAGTCCGACAAGGGTAACCCAAAGGGGGAAACACAAAAACAGTCCAAAGTCTAAAAACCAAACAAACCAATATCAAAGAAAGAGCAAAAGAGTATCCAATAAACAATCCACGTCAAAGCCAGAAATCCGTCAGGGTAAGCGCTCGGTATAGTCAGAAAGAACATTACTTCGCATCATGCAGGTGGTGCGCACCGTATTTAAGTCCCCAGGTAATCCGGAAGTGAACTAAAAAATACGGGCGAGGGCTCCCTCTCGCGGTCACCTCTAGTGCGAGTCGTGACAGAGCCCCCCCCTCTAGGAACAACTCCTGAGGTTCTACGCCGAGGACGCCCCCTCGGGCGCGGAGCAGGTCTCCCCGGATGAGTGTGGTGGAAGTCATTGGCCGACTCAAACTGTCTGGAGAGAGCATCTGCCTTGCCGTTCTTGGACCCAGGGCGGTACGTCACAGTAAACACAAACCGGGTGAAGAATAGCGCCCACCGAGCCTGTCGAGGGTTCAGCCGCTTGGCTCCTCTGAGGTACTCCAGGTTACGGTGGTCAGTGAGTACTTGAAACGGATGACGTGCCCCCTCCAGCCAGTGGCGCCACTCCTCTAGCGCCGCCTTGATGGCCAGTAGCTCTCGGTTACCGACGTCATAGTTCCTTTCTGCGGCCATCAATTTCCTTGAGTGAAAAGCACAAGGATGGAGTTTCCCGGGCTCCCCATGCCGTTGGGAGAGCACCGCCCCTATGCCACTGCAGGAGGCGTCAACCTCCACCACGAACGGCAGCTCTGGGTCAGGGTGTCTTAGGATGGGTGCTGTGGTGAATTGATCCTTCAACTGAAGGAAGGCTGTACGGGCCTGGTCCGTCCAGGACAGTTTTTTGGGCTTCCCCCTGAGTAATGACGTCAGGGGCCCGGCTACTGAGCTGTAGTTCCGTATGAACCGCCGGTAAAACTTGGCAAAGCCCAGGAAATGCTGCAGCTCCCGCACCGTAGAAGGTTCGGGCCACCCCGTAACTGCCTGGACCTTGACTGTATCCATCTCCACTCCCTGATGCGAAATCACGTATCCCAGGAACGTTCCCTTTGGGGAATGGTGAAATTCGCACTTCTCCAACTTGACATAGAGGTGGTGCTGTTGAAATCTGGCGAGTACCTCCCGAACCTGAATCACATGTTCCGCCATGGAGGCCGAGTACACCAGGATGTCGTCGATGTAGGTGATGACACCTTTTCCCAGCAGGCCCCCGGAAAACCTCGTTGATAAGGGCCTGAAACACTGCTGGGGCATTGGTGAGGCCGAAAGGCATCACGCAATACTCATAATGTCCATGAGTCGTGTGAAATGCCATCTTCCACTTGTCCCCCTCTCGGATGCGCACCAAGTTGTACGCACTACGGAGGTCCAGTTTGGTGAACACCCGCACTCCCCGCAGCTGCTCCAGAGCTGCGGGCACCAACGGCAGCGGGTAGGGGTACCGAATGGTGACAGCGTTCAGTCCCCTGTAGTCGATGCATGGCCGAAGGCCTCCATCCTTTTTCCCCACAAAGAAGAACCCTGCGGCTGCTGGGGACGTGGATGGCCGAATGTGGCCTGCTGCCAGTGACGACTTGATATACTCCTCCATGGCCTTGGACTCCGGAAGAGAGAGGGGGTAGATCCGCCCCTTGGGGGGAGAGGCGTTAGGTAGCAGGTCAATGGCACAATCCCAGACCTGATGATGAGGTAGACGAGCCGCCCTCTCCTCACTGAACACCATGTGGAAGTCCATGTATTGGCTGGGAAGGGGGACCGCCAGCCGCCTCGAGGGGCCTCTGCACCTGAGAAGTCCTGCAGGGTTTCTCGCTACGGGGTCCTGTAGGTATCCCCTCAGACACGTGATGGACCAGCGCACCAGCTCCCCCGACCGCCGGGAAAATGTGTGGATCGTGGCGCCTCAACCACGGGAACCCTAGAATCACGAGGTTGGCTGGTGACGAGATGATATAAAACGCCAACCGTTCATAATGAAATAGTCCGACCTGGAAGTCCAGCAACTCTGTTTGGTGTCTCAGATAGCCCTCTCCAATGGGCTGACTGTCGATGGCCGTAATCCTCAAAGCTGGTACGCAGGGGAAGATGGGGATCCCAAGTTCCTCCACCAGGCCCCAGTCTACGAGGTTCACGGCCGCTCCAGAGTCAATTAAGGCTGAAACGGGGAAGCAGCGGTCAGACATATGTAATGAAGCTGGCACTGTCAAGTTCAGAAATGAAAAAAATTTCACCCACCGGAGTCGAGGGGAAACCCTTTTCGGGGCACCGAGGACTCAGATGTCCAGATGCCCCGCAACGGTAGCACAACCTCATCTGACCTCGAGACCGGTGTCCCTGAACTGCCAGACCAGATCTCCCCAGCTGCATGGGTTCAGGCTCCTCCTCAGGGATGTGAAGAGTAATCCATACGCCTCTGGGGGCGAGCTGCGGAAGAAGCATGACCCCCTGCTCGGTGTTGGCACCGCAGATTATCCAGGTGAATAGCCGTAGCTACAAACTGCGACAGGGTGGTGGCCTCCTCATGGCATGCAAGCTCGGACTGGAGGGCGGGGTGCAACCCGGCACGAAAGACGGCCCACAGAGCCGCGTCGTTCCAGCCTGACTGGGCAGCTAACGTGGGGAAACCCGGATGGCGAAAGTCCGCTGCTGCCTCGGAGCCCTGGCGTAGCTCCATCAAGCGGACAGAAATGTCCTTGCCACCCGCTGGGTATTCAAATCCCTCCTTAATCATACCGGAAAAATAGTCATAGGAGGCTTTGATCTGTGGGTCGGCGCCCCCACACCGCCGATGCCCACTCTAAGGCCCTGTCAGTCAAAAGTGACATGAGAAACGCGCACTTAGCCCCCCTCCTCACGGTACATTCCCGGCTGGTGCGAGAAAAACACCTCGCACTGCCGCAAAAACCCACGACAGCGATCAGCTGATCCATTGAATTTTTCTGGCAGCGCCAGCCGGGGTGACTCATCGTGCGTAGGCGGCGGATCGCAAGGAGAAGCGATCGCCACTCAGCTCAGCTGAGCCTGCATATCCGCCAGCTGATCTTGATAGGAGCGAATAATCGCTCCTTGCCGCACGATGATTTCGCGCAGCTCCACTGAATCCGTGATAGGCGAAGTAATCTGTGACGGGGCTCCGCCAGAGGCGGAAGTGTCCGGATCCATATGCCGAGCCGGCAGTAGGGAAAACACAGTATCGGAAATCGGGGACAGGCAATAAATCGGCAACAGGTAATCTAAAGTCCAAGCAATAAAGTCCGACAAGGGTAATCCAAAGGGGGAAACACGAAAACAGTCCAAAGTCCGAAAACCAAACAAACCAATATCAAAGAAAGAGCAAAAGAGTATCCAATAAACAATCCACGTCAAAGCCAGAAATCCGTCAGGGTAAGCGCTCGGTATAGTCAAAAAAGAACATTACTTCGCGTCATGCAGGTGGTGCGCACCGTATTTAAGTCCCCAGGTAATCCGGAAGTGAACTCAAAATACGGGCGAGGGCTCCCTCTCGCGGTCACCTCTAGAGTGAGTCGTGACAGCTGCACAGTCATTAATCATCAGAATCAACAGCAGTGGACTGAGCAGACAGTCCAGAAGGGCAAGGATGTGTGACGCATCTCTGGTTCATTTATTTTAGGTCAAGCTTTCTGTCATGCATGTGAGGCAAATGTGGAGGTAGATAGTATTTGTAATGTGCTAGCGAATTACCAACAACATGACAATAAGAATAATAAACATGAACAGAGCAAACAAAGCACATAACATGCAATTTTAGACTATATGCTACGCACAACACCACACTAATAAACAAGTAAAAGTTCCAGACAGAAACACAGACACAAGAAATTAAATAAGGATTCTTAATAGTAGTAATACAGAGTAGGTGTAAGTGATCAGTGGGAATGTGCATGTGCATGTGATGCTCTGGGGCTGATGGGAAAAGTAGTTCAGCCCTGATTTCAGCACAACTATCACATCTACATATAAAATGAAGGAAATAACTGAGTTAATGTTACTTGCTTTATTTAAAACTACAAAACTGCATTAATAAACTAGAAACAAACTGACAAATTGTGCACAACCTTCGCAGCCCCAAAACAAACATGCAGACAATATAAAGGATAAACTCTATATAAATCACCTTGAGCCTGGGCCATAAGTGAAATCAGCACAAAAAAGGGAACAGAAACAGAACATGACATAAATATGGAAAACATTCAGTCTATTCATTTTATATTTTATATACACAGAACCCACAAAATTAAATCAGATTAAATTCAGGAAATCCAAAGTACTCTCTTATTACATTTAAATCTCTCTAAATAAAAAATAAATCAAAACTACAATGATTTATACAAAGGTAAAAATTCTGCTAATGAAGGTGTTTGTTTCACTTTATTGACCAAAGTAACCAAATATGCAGCAGATATTATTCTAATTATTATTATTACTGAAGTGTCATAACATTAGCTCTGGGCAATAAAACAGAAGGATTATCACACTGTAATGTTCTTACAAAGACAGCCAGAAAGAGAGGGAGAGGGAGAGAGAGAGAGAGAGAGAGAGAGAGAGAGAAAATGGTGGTGATGATGATGGAAGTATGTCACTTCTTCTTTAGAGTGATTTTCCTGCAATCCATTTTCTGCGGGTGTGAAAAGAGAGGGCAGAGAAGTGTGGTGGAGGACTGTGGTTGAAAAGTGAATGTAAAATGACTTAGATTCACTCTACTGGTAACTGCAGAACATTTTTATCCTGACCTTACACACACTGTAAAAGATTTAAAAAAAACTGTTTAAAGATAGGAGAAATTCTGTTCCATGATGTAGATTATCAGACTTTAGTGTCTACAGCATGAATCCATGACACCAACCTTCCTTATGTGAACAGTTCAAGCTGCTCTTGGTGATCTAGGAATGTTTTCTTGGCACATGTGTCATTCCTTAATACCAACTGAGCATTATTTGACATTTGATCCCCTTATGAACCAAATTTACCAACTTATAATGGTATTGTAAAGCAAAAAAATAACAAAAACACATATCACAAGTGAATGTGGGCGGGTTAGGGGACAGTACAGTAATTGTATAATAACAGTATTTATACCCAATTAAAATAATAGTACATTTTTACTATAACTGTGTATACACTTTTTACCTTTAAAAGAGCTAAACACTGATGTCATAAATCTACCCATAGTATTGTTAGGGTGTGAGGCGTTTTCGCCGGAGGCGGAAGTGGCCGGATCCATTCGCCGAGCAGGCGATAGGGGACGAGCAAAGACAAAGTCGGGGACAGGCAAAGAGTTTGGCAATTTTGGTGTCAATAATCCAAAGCGTATAATCCAAAAGGGAAAAGACAAAGAAAGAAAACAATAAACAGTCCAGGGTCACAAATCCAAAAGCAGCAATATCAAAGATAATCCAAACCAAATCCAATAAACAGTCCAACGCTTGGTACTTCCCATCAGAAAAGATACTTCACGACCTGCAGGAAGTGTGCAGCGTTTTTAAAGCCGGCGCGAATTAAGGGCGTCAGGCCACTGAAAGGGCGTCAGGCCCGTAGAGTGGGTTAGAGAGTTCTGGGCATACTCAGCCCAAGGCAGAAACTCACTCCACCAGTGCTGCTCCCTGCTACAGTGAGACCTGAGGAACCGACCGATCTCCTGGTTGAGTCTCTCTGCCTGTCCATTTGACTGGGGGTGGTAGCTGGAACTCAGGCTCGACCAGTACAGGCTCCTTGGCAGACTCGAATTTCCATGACAGAGCATCTGCCTTACCATTCTTGGACCCAGGGCGGTATGTCACCATGAACCACCATAAAGAACAAAGCCCACCTGGTCTGCCGCGGGTTTAAGCGCTTGGTGCCACGAAGGTACTCCAGGTTGCGATGATTGGTGAGTACCTGGAATGGGTGACGCACTCCCTCCAGCCAGTGATGCCACTCCTCCGGCGCCGCCTTGATCTCCAGTAGTTCTCTGTTGCCCACGTCATAGTTAGCCTTGGCGGTTGTCAACTTCCGTGAATAAAACGCGCATGGATGAAGCTTCCCTGGTTCTCCATGACACTGAGAAAGTACAGCCCCGAGGCCGCTACTGGAGGCGTCCACTTCCACCACAAACGGTAAGTCAGGGGGCCGGGTGTCGCAGAATGGGGGCTGTGGTGAAGCAGTCCTTCAGCTGCTTGAAAGCCGCCTGGGCCTGGTCTGTCCAGACCAATCTCTTGGGCTTCCCCTTTAGTAGTGATGTCAACGGACCTGCCACCGAGCTGTAGTTTCGTATGAAGCGCCTGTAGAAATTATCAAAACCCAGGAAGCCCCTGCAGCTCCTGCACTGTAGTGGGAGCAGGCCAGTTCGTGACCGCCCGGACCTTGACCTTGTCCATCTCCACGCCCCCCTCGTGATATAACGTAACCCAAGAAGGTCACCGTGGCCCGGTGGAACTCACATTTTTCTAACTTCACGTACAGGTGGTGCTGCTGCAGCCGGGATAACACTTCCCCCGACGTGTAGTACATGTTCCTCCGGGGAGACGGAGTACATGAGGATGTCATCAATGTACGCAATGACCCATTTCCCCAGCAGGTCTTGAAATACCCCCTTTATGAGAGCTGGTGCGGGGGCGTTGGTGAGGCTGAAGGGCATTACTCGGTACTCATAGTGTCTGTGAGTTGTGTGGAACATGGTTTTTCCATTCATAACCCTTTTTAATCCGAACCAGGTTGTAGGCGCTCCTAAAAAAAACCTCGCCCCCCTCAGCTGCTCCAGTGCTGCAGGTACCAGGGGCAGAGGATAGGGTTATGGAATGATAATAGCATTCAAACCCCGATAGACTATACATGGGCGTAAGCCTCCATCCTTTTTACCCACGAAAAAGAATCCCGCCGCTGCCGGTGACGTGGAAGGCCGAATGTGGCCCGCTGCCAGAGCGGTCTCAATGTACTCCTCCATGGCTTTAGACTCAGGAGACGAAAGGAGATAGACCCACCCCCTTGGAGGAGAGGCGTTAGGCAGCAGGTCAATGGCACAATCCCAGGGTTGGTGCACCGGCAGTCGAGCCGCCCTTTCCTTGCTGAAGACCTCCCAGAACTCTGTGTACTCTTGAGGAGGGTGGCCAGGAGTAATGGGAGGCGTTTCCCTCACGCAAGAGGTCCTGCAGGGCCTAGGTACCTGGTCCCCTAGGCACCTCTCTTTACAGGTGGGTGACCAGCGTACCAGCTCCCCCGAGCGCCAGGAGATTTGGGGGTCATGACGCCAGAGCCACGGGAATCCCAGGATCACAAGTTGGCCGGTGAGGAGGTGACGTAGAACGCCAGACGTTCCTAATGAAAAAGACCCACTCGGAACTCCATTAGTTCAGTCTGACATTTCAGATAGCCCTCCCCAATCGGCTGACTTTCGATGGCCGTAATCCTTAGTGATGGCATGCAGGGGAAGGTGGGTATCCCGAGCTTCTCCACCAATGCCCCGTCAATAAGGTTGAGACAGGAACACAGCGATCAGATACACACAATGACACCGGCACCCGTAAGCTGAAGGACAAGGAACCGCCACCCACCTGTGCCGATGAAGGCTTCTCTGGGGACCGGGGGCTCAGATGTCCCGCAGGCCCCGCAGTTATAGCATACCCTCATCCGGCTACGCTGTGGATGCGCTGGCTCCGCCAGCCTGGACCTCCCCCGCTGCATGGGCTTGGGAGCCTCCTCCCTGAAACTAGGGTAGTCTGACCGGATCCTGGGGCGGACTGTGGTGGAACGTGAAAATCCCTGCCTGGTGTTGGCGCATGAGGTTGTCCAAATGAATGACCATGGCTACAAACTGAGAGAGAGTAGTCGCCTCAATGCGGGCACGCTAGCTCCATCTGGAGCTTGGGGTTCAGTCCGGCATGAAACACTGCCCATAGAGACACGTCGTTCCACCCCGACTGGGCTGCCAGGGTGCGGAACTTAATGGTGTAGTCCACTGCGGTGTCAGAGCCCTGGTGTAGCTCCATGAGCTGCAGAGAAATGTCCCTGCCCCCAGCGGGGTACTCAAACACCTCCCGAATCATGCCTGAGAAGTACACGAACGACGACCTAATCTGAGGATTGGCCTCCCACACCGCAGAAGCCCACTCCAAGGCCCTACTAGTTAATAGGGACATAACCAATGCACACTGGGTCTCCTCCTCTCTATACATCCCTGGTTGGTGTGCGAAAAACACCTCACATTGACGTAAAAAGCCCCGACAGCGGTCGGCAGAGCCATCAAATTTGTCCGGCAAAGCTAGACGGGGTGACTCACTGCGTGCTGTGGGTGGGTCTCGTGGTGCGGCGAGGCTTGCGCTGCGTAGCCGGTCTTGCAGTGCCTCCACCTGGTCCTGGTAGGAGCGTATAATAGCTCCTTGCCGCACTATGATGTCGTGCAGCTCCGCTGGATCCGTGATAGGCGAAGTATTCTGTGAGGTGGTTCCGCCGGAGGTGGAAGTTGCTGGATCCATTCGCCGAGCAGGCAATAGGGGACGAGCAAAGATGAAGTCGGGGACAGGCAAAGAGTTCGGCAATGTGGTGTCAATAATCCAAAGCGTATAATCCAAAAGGGGGAAAAAACAAAGAGAGAAAACCACAAATAATCCAGGGTCACAAATCCAAAAGCAGCAATATCAAAGATAATCCAAACCAAATCCAATAAAAAGTCCAAGTCATACACAAAAGGCAGTCTGAATAAATCACAGGGCAAACGCTTGGTACTTTCATTTCATTTCATTGTCTACCGCTTATCCTAACTCTACTCGGGTCATGGGGAGCCTGTGCCTATCTCAGGGGTCACTGGGCATCAAGGCAGGATACACCCTGGACGGAGTGCCAACCCATCGCAGGGCACACACACACTCTCATTCACACACTACAGACAATTTAGAGATGCCAAATAAACCTACAATGCATGTCTTTGGACCGGGGGGGGAAACCCCCCAGGCACAGGGAGAACATACACACTAAAACACACACACACACACACACACACACACACACACACACACACACACACACACACACACACACACACACACACACACACACACACACACACACACACCACACACACACACACACACACACACACACACACACACACACACACACACACACACACACACACACACACACACACACACACACACACACACACACACACACACACACACACACACACACACACACACACACACACACACACACACACACACACACACACACACACACACACACACACACACACACACACACGGCAGAGGCAGGAATCGAACCCCCAACCCTGGAGGTGTGAGGCAAACGTGCTAACCACTAAACCACCGTGCCCCCCGCTTGGTACTTCCCATCAGAAAAGATACTTCGCAACGTGCAGGAAGTGCGCAGCGTTTTTAAAGCTGGCGCGCATCCGGAAGTAATCTCAAAAGACGGGCGAGAGCTCCCTCTCGTGGCCGGATCTCAGGCGGGTCGTGACATAGGGCGTAAGCCTTGTGGGGTCAGTGTTTTATTTTTTTTTTTCTCTCAGTAAAGGTCTCTTTTTAATAAAGTGATTAATCTGCCTTTTTGGCTCACGTGTTTGTTTATGTTACTTGACCCCTATTTGAACGAGCACTCTGAAAATGGACAAAGGTTATTTATTGCTTTCACACGTCCATCTTCACATCTCTTCTGCTTCTGCACAGCTGAATTTGCACCACTGCATTAAAATAGTAAGTAAACAACATCCGTGACCTGCTGTCTGTTTTCAGACCTTTAACACAGTCACTGCTCTGTGTGTGAGAAGTGTTTGTTTCTACATAATTAATGCCCTTATTTTTAAAAAGGAAATAATTGTTTGTGATAATTAGTAAATAATGGTTTGTGATTAGTGTAACAGTGGTGTTCCTGTGTAACAGTGATTTTAAATAGGCAGCATATCTCAATGTACTTTAATTTCTCACTGTCCACTTTATTAGGAAAACCTGCACACTTGTTTAATTATGCAATTAACCAATCAGACCCAAAAAAAATGATAAAATCTTGTTGGTGAGAGAGGTCAGAGGAGAATGGCCAGACTGCTTGGAGCTGACAGGGAAAGGGTACAGTAAGTCAGTATGTGGTGGTCAGTGATTGAAAAGTGAAAGTAAAATGTCTTTGACTCCCTCTAGTGGTAACTGCTGTATGCTTTTAATCCTGACTAGTAAGGGTGGTTCGTTCAATACATCTAATCAATGATTTCTAACCAATCTGCTGAAGCAGTCAAAGTGTTTTTCACAGTCGAGACTTAAGTGAACAAAAAAATCTTATATTTGTTATAGTTTTAAATATTTAGAACTAGTTGAATAGTTTTAAATATTTAAAGCCCTGCAGTTTTACTTAAAAGTGACATTTATTTTTCATTGTGATGTTAATGTTTCTATTTTAGCTTGTGTTAGCAACATTACTAGTGTTGTTACTTATGAAGTGAATCATTAGTAAATAAATTAAAATTTGCTCTCGTGTCATAACAGGTGTATTCTATATATTAAATGCTAATGCTTATTATATTTACATTATTATATCCAGGTAGGTACAATGTCTTTATGCATGTGTTGTTATATGGACGGTAATGAACAGTAGTGTTCCTGTTATCACTTTGAGCATTGTTTATGTACTGAAATGGGATGAGGCAGAGTGAACCTGAACTGTCTATTAATGCTGTATGTCGGGTAAAGTTAAGCAGGGCAATTTGCTCACTATGTTTTCAACCCTTAGTTAGCTAGCTAGTGTGTTTAAGTTGCATTTCCTAATGAACACTATTTCGATTAATTAGTTAGCTAGTGATGGCATCAATCAGGGCATGTTCATGGCTCAATTTATATAAATTCTCATTTATCTGGAGGAGAAACAGCTTTTTCAACTTTTTATTTTTTTTTGCACCTAAATATATAATGTAAATAATGTATGGTGAATGTTTTTTTTTTTCTGCTTCTGATTTACTATGTGAATATCTAACGGTGAGCAAGTAATAAAAATGTCCTAGAATGAACAATAACACAAATATAATATGTTTTGGGGGTTCTAGTTATAATGCATGTGTGTAATGTGCACAGCAAAGCAAAAGCACATCAAATCACATCGAGTACAAGAATCTTTTTTGTTCAGTTGTGTGAATTAACATGCCTAGGTAGCAATAATGTGAATATTCTCATTATAAAAATGTTATTGATTAATAAATATGCATACATGATACATACATACCTTTATGTACATGATTCTTGTGCTAATACTTACATGCTAGCTACTGTTCTCTGTTTAATAGTACATTCCAAGTGGGCATCGTACAATGGTACTAATAGTACATTCCAAATATATATTATTCTCTTTTTTCCATTAAATTCTAACATTTTGGTGCACTTTTTGGTCTATTTGTACATCACAGACTGTAAATAAACATCCCTGCTCTGATATTTTATTACAGCTGAGTCATCATTCTTGTGCAGAGAGCCTTCACCAACATAACATATCTGTCACTCCTCTGCAAAGGTGTAGCAAAGGGCTGTGTCAAAGGCTGGTCTTAAGTGTACAGCTTGACAGGTGCAGGAAATCCAGGTTAATCAGCCTGGAGAAGTCTGCAATTTGTTCTCCTGCTATCACTGTGTGCACCACTGCTGCCCTCTGCTGGCTGCTGTCGGTGTAGCATGGTCTCAGAGAAACAAACAGGATTTAATGTTAATTAATACAGTAAAATATACAAGAAACTATTTTCATGTTACAGTTTTCCCTTAGAGGAAGTGTGTGATGTTCTTCACTGCAGACACCTAGCAACAATTCACCCCAATTCTGTAGACCGTGTTAGTGCTCATATACAACACTGATTTAGGTCTAAGCTTGATTTACAAACCTCTAACCCTGACTGTCTTACTCCCTCTGCCAGGACTGGGAAGAAATGCACTTATGATGATGTTGTCTAGCAGAGTTTTACACTGAAACCATGTACTTCACTTCATAAGTAGCTTTTGATTGGCTGTAATGTTGATTTCCTGATTGGTTTTGTAACGGCGGGCCGCCGGAGGCGGAAGTGGCCGGATCCATTCGCCGAGCTGGCGACGGGACACAGACAGTACGGGAAATCGGGGACAGAAAAGTGGGTCGATACCGGGAAGACAATAATCCAAGCGACAGTACAAAAGGGGTAATCCAAAAGCGAAAGTCCGAAAACAGTCCGAGATCAATAATCCAACAATCGAAACATCCGGGGCAAAACGAAAGCAGTAACAATAAACTGTCCAGGTCATACACGGTAATCCAATCAGAAAAAGCAGTACGCCAACGCTCGGTAAATCCCATAAGAAATATTACTTCGCGCCGGCCAGGAAGTGCGCACCCTTTTTAAATCCCCCCGTGAACCGGAAGCGGCTTCAAAACACGGGCGAGGGCTCCCTCTCGCGGTCACCTCTAGCGCGAGTCGTGACAGAGCCCCCCCCTCTAGGAACACCTCCCGGGGTTCTACGCCGAGGGCGCCCTCTAGGACGCGGTGCGGGCCTGGTCGGATGGTCGCGGTGGAAATCCTCCACGAGCGACGGATCCAGGATGTCGGCGGCCTCCACCCACGAACGTTCCTCGGGGCCGTACCCCTCCCAGTCCACGAGGTACTGAAGACGGGACCGAACCCGCCTGGAGTTCAGAAGGGACCGTACCCGGTACGCTGGGAACCCCTCGATGTCCAGAGGCGGCGGCGGCTCCTCACAGACCCCTGTCTCCCCGGCGGACGAGTGTGCTGGCTTAAGGAGGGAAACGTGGAAGGTGGGGCATATACGGTAGGATGCCGGGAGCCGAAGTCGGTACGCCACAGGATTCACCTGTCGGACAATCTCAAAAGGGCCGACGAACTTAGGGTTGAGTTTCCGGCAGGGCAGCTTCAGATGCAGGTTCCGTGTTGACAGCCACACCTTCTGTCCCACCCGGTAGGAGGGGTGCGGCCGACGGCGTCGGTCAGCCTGAATCCTCTGTCTCCTCACTGCCCTTTGTAGGCGCACGTGGGCTCGTTCCCACACCTCCTGACTTAGCCGATACCACTCCTCCACAGCCGGAACATCGGACGGCTCCCCCGACCAGGGGAACAGTGGTGGCTGATACCCCAATACGCATTGAAACGGCGTCAGACCCGTGGAGGAGTGGATGAGAGAGTTCTGGGCATATTCGGCCCACGGCAGGAACTCACTCCATCGGCGTTGTTCCCGGCTACAGTACGTCCTGAGGAAACGACCGATCTCCTGATTAAGGCGCTCCGCCTGCCCGTTCGACTGGGGGTGGTAGCCTGAACTCAAGCTAACCCCAATGCCCAATCTTGCACACAGCGACCCCCACACCCGGGAGGTAAACTGCGGGCCCCGATCCGAAACAATGTCCTCAGGCAGGCCAAAGTTGCGAAACACGTGATGAAACATGGCCTCCGCAGACTGCAAGGCCGTGGGTAAACCCTTGAGGGGGATCAGTTTACACCCCTTCGAGAAACGATCTACCACCACCATCACCGTCGTGAAACCTCCGGAGTCTGGCAGGTCGGTCAGGAAGTCCACCGACAGGTGCGACCAGGGCCGTCGAGGGATCGAAAGGGGTTCCAGCAGCCCCTCCGGAAGTAAACGACTGGTCCGCACCTGTGCGCACGTGGGGCACGACCTGACATACTCCTCCACATCGGAGCCCAGGGAGGGCCACCAGAACCGGTTGCGGACGAGTTGGGTAGATCGGCGAATGCCTGGGTGTCCGGAGCTGGGGGCCTCGTGCACCCACTGCATAACCTGCTGTCGGAAGTGTAGGGGCACGAAGAGTTTGGTAGATGGACAGCCGGCAGGGGGCGGTTCGTCGGTGTGAGCCCGTCGAATCTCCTCAATGAGGTTCCATTGCACCGGCGCCAGAATCGCTGTAGCCGGCAAGATGACATCCGGCTGAGTCGGCTCGTCGTCCGCCTCGAACTGTCTGGACAACGCATCTGCTTTGCCGTTCTTAGACCCGGGACGGTATGTTACAGTAAATGCAAAGCGAGTGAAGAAGATGGCCCACCTAGCTTGTCGAGGGTTCAGTCGCTTGGCTCCCCGAAGATACTCTAGGTTGCGGTGGTCTGTGAGCACCTGAAAAGGATGGCGCGCTCCCTCCAGCCAGTGGCGCCACTCCTCCAACGCTGCTTTGATGGCGAGCAATTCCCGGTTGCCTACATCGTAGTTCACCTCTGCGCTCGTCAGCTTCCTGGAATAAAAAGCACAGGGGTGAAGCTTACCGGGTTCGCCGTGTCGCTGGGATAGCACCACCCCGAGTCCACTGCTGGATGCATCCACCTCCACCACGAACGGCAGGTCCGGGTCTGGGTGTCGCAAAATAGGAGCAGTGGTAAAACAGTTCTTCAGCTGCTGGAAGGCCGACCGGGCCGGGTCCGTCCAGGTCAGCTTCTTGGGCTTACCCCTGAGTAGCGACGTCAACGGGCCGGCCACCGAACTGTAATTCCGGATGAACCTCCGGTAAAAGTTGGCGAAGCCCAGGAAACGCTGCAGCTCTCGCACCGAGTTGGGGGCAGGCCACTCTGTCACCGCCTGGACTTTAACCACATCCATCTCTACTCCATGTCGGGAGATCACATACCCCAGGAATGTCACTGTGGATCGATGAAACTCACATTTCTCCAGCTTCGCATATAGGTGGTGCTGCTGCAGTCTACCCAGCACCTCCCGAACCATACGCACATGCTCCTCCATAGAAGAAGAGTACACCAGTATATCATCAATGTAAGCGATGACCCCTTTCCCCAGTAGGTCCTGGAAAACCCCGTTAATGAGGGCCTGGAACACTGCTGGGGCATTAGTGAGGCCGAATGGCATCACACAATATTCGTAGTGGCCACTAGTAGTGTGAAAAGCGGTCTTCCACTCATCCCCCTCACGGATACGCACCAGGTTGTAGGCACTCCTGAGGTCTAGTTTGGTGAACACCCTAGCACCCCGTAGTTGCTCCAGCGCAGCGGGTACCAGGGGCAAAGGGTAGGGGTAGTGAACGGTAATGGCGTTCAACCCCCTGTAGTCGATACAGGGCCGGAGACCCCCATCCTTTTTCCCGACGAAGAAGAACCCTGCTGCCGCGGGGGAGGTGGATGGTCGAATGTGCCCCGTGTCCAGGGCAGTCTCGATATACTCCTCCATGGCTTTAGACTCAGGAAGAGAAAGAGGGTAGACCCGCCCCTTCGGGAGAGATGTGTTGGGCAGCAGGTCTATAGCACAATCCCAGACCTGATGTGTCGGCAGGCGTGCCGCCCTCTCCTCACTAAAAACCTCCATGAAATCAGTGTACTGGTGCGGGAGATGTCCGTGTGCTGCCGAAGTCATTTCGTCCACACGGGAAGTCCCGCAGGGCCTAGGCACCGGGTCCCGTAGGCACCCCTTGAGGCAGGCAGGCGACCAGCGGGCTAGCTCCCCCGAGCGCCATGAGATTTGGGGGTCGTGGTGCCTCAGCCACGGGAAGCCCAGGATTACCGGATTCGCCGGTGATGCGGTGACGTAAAAGGCCAACTGTTCGTGGTGGAAGAGCCCTACTCGGAAGTCCAAGAGCTCCGTCTGACGTGTTAGGTAGCCCTCCCCAATGGGCTGACTGTCGATGGCCGTGATCCTCAATGATGGCACGCAAGGGAAGGTGGGGATCCCGAGTTCCTCCACCAACGCCCTGTCGATGAGGTTCACGGCTGCTCCAGAGTCAATTAACGCTGTAACAGAAAACCAGCGATCAGAGCAACGGAGAGACACTGGCACCGTCAGGCTAAAAAACAGGGAACTGCCACCCACCTGGGCTGATGAGGGTCTTTCTGGGCACCGGGAACTCAAATGTCCAGAGGCCCCGCAGTTGTAGCACAACCGCATCTGACCGCGAGGCCGGTGTCCCTGTGCAGCCAACCTGGATCTCCCCAGTTGCATGGGCTCAGGAGCCTCTTCCCGACGTTCAGGGTAATCCGTGCGTACTCTGGGGCGAGCAGAGGCAGAGGCTTGGGTCCCCGTGCGGTGTTGGCGCCGCAGATTGTCCAGTCTGATGGACGTAGCCACAAACTGGGACAGGGAGGTCGCCTCCGTATGGCAAGCTAGCTCAGCCTGGAGACCGGGGTTTAGACCGGCGCGGAACACGGCCCACAGTGCCGCGTCATTCCAGCCAGACTGGGCCGCCAGAGTGCGGAACCTGATGGCATAGTCAGCTGCGGTCTCAGAGCCCTGGCGCAGCTCCATGAGTTGGAGGGAAATGTCCTTGCCGCCCGCAGGATATTCAAAAACCTCCCTAATCATCCCAGCGAAGTAGGCAAAAGACAATTTTACCTGCGGGTCAGCGTCCCAGATGGCCGACGCCCATTCAAGAGCCCTATCAGTCATAAGCGAGAGCAAAAAGGCACATTTTGTCCCCTCTTCACGATACATCCCCGGCTGATGCGAAAAGAAAACCTCGCACTGACGTAAGAAACCGCGACAACGGTCAGCAGACCCATCAAACTTTTCTGGCAACGCCAGCCGGGGTGACTCACCGCGTGCAGATGGTGGATCAATGGGTGCCGCGATACTCGCGCCGCTGAGCTGGGCTTGCAGCGCCGTCACCTGATCCTGATAGGAGCGAATGATCGCTCCTTGCCGCACGATGATATCGCGCAGCTCCGCTGGATCCGTGATAGGCGAAGTAATCTGTAACGGCGGGCCGCCGGAGGCGGAAGTGGCCGGATCCATTCGCCAAGCTGGCGACGGGACACAGACAGTACGGGAAATCGGGGACAGAAAAGTGGGTCGATACCGGGAAGACAATAATCCAAGCGACAGTACAAAAGGGGTAATCCAAAAGCGAAAGTCCGAAAACAGTCCGAGATCAATAATCCAACAATCGAAACATCCGGGGCAAAACGAAAGCAGTAACAATAAACAGTCCAGGTCATACACGGTAATCCAATCAGAAATAGCAGTACGCCAACGCTCGGTAAATCCCATAAGAAATATTACTTCGCGCCGGCCAGGAAGTGCGCACCCTTTTTAAATCCCCCCGTGAACCGGAAGCGGCTTCAAAACACGGGCGAGGGCTCCCTCTCGCGGTCACCTCTAGCGCGAGTCGTGACAGGTTTTCAGTGTTGTGTTAGTCCTGTACATCAGTGTACCAGTGTGTAGACATGCAGAAAGAGTAATAACACTTCTGTTTGATTCCTCATTTACTCCTGACCTTTACTGTACTGAGATCCTCTACTGACACTGAATAATACTGCAGGATCCACTTATCTGCCTTTAAGATAAAACTTTATTAATCCCATGGAGGAAATTCCAATGTTACAGCAGGAGACAAGAAACATTATGAGACAATGAAAAAACAACAATATAGCAGCAGTGAATTGATAATGATGCATTTATTTAATTGAACAAACATTTATTTAATTGAACAAACATAAACTTGCTTTTATATTACATACATACTAAGCTGAACTTCCTTTAACTCCAGTAACAATGGGATTCAACTGTCTTAATTGTTAAATATAACATTGAACATTTTTATTCAGAAATACTGCATTTTAAACCATATACACTCTCTGTGTATTAAGTTAAGCTGCTAGTCTTTACTTCCTCCAAATGATGCTAGTTTGGCATATTGCATCTAATCCTGTTTGAGCCAATAGATACACATTTTTTTAGATACACACATGATAACTTTCACCTGATGAGGAGCTTTACAGTCTTTAGCTAAACAAATCCATTCAGAACAGCGAGGGTGTTTATAAGATGCTGAGCAAATAACAGCAGGACATTACAATGACAAATCAGTATTATTTTAAAATCCACACAAAACCATAAACTCTTTTTATAGATGAACTTTTCTCACTCCTCTATGACTGCATTCTCAATTCTGTCTTCATCAGTGTGAGCTGTTAAAGACATTTAAAAAGTCATTTCTTTCATTCCACACTTTATTCCAGGTTTTTATGACAGAAAAGAAACCAAACTGCATTTGATATCGTCCTAAACACAGTTTAAAGGAGTTTTTAATAGGAATTTTAGAACAAGTGTAGATTTTTGCTTTTAAAATAAGAAGAGTGAATCAAATGCTTTCTGCTTTTCGTGAAGTGAAAATGTTTCTCACAACAATTAAAGTCATGATGCTCGTAATGTGAAGCGTAGAGACTCACTGAAAGAGTTGTTACCTCGAGCTCTGTAACATATGAGCAGCAGAATGAAGGTCACCAGCAGATACGGAGAGGCCGTCACCACACTACAGATCAGCATGAGCACTGAGAATGGAGCTTCTACACCTGATGGACCTGAAGCTGAATAAAATAATAATCATGTTTTATTCATGCTGAACTGTTTGTATGTTTTAACTCAATCTGCAGTACAAATAAATTCCTTTATTCCTGTGTGGACAAGTGTAACATAACATTTTACAGAAACTTACAAAAATACAACTCATTAAATCTCAGTTGTATTTAAATTAATATTTAAATGATTTCTCACGTCTGACTGAGAGCCAGCTTTTGGGTGACTCTCCTCTCTCTGGGTGTTTACAGTG
Organism: Hemibagrus guttatus; assembly: GCA_033459395.1. Taxonomy (NCBI): domain Eukaryota; kingdom Metazoa; phylum Chordata; class Actinopteri; order Siluriformes; family Bagridae; genus Hemibagrus; species Hemibagrus guttatus. The sequence goes on along the minus strand of JAUCMX010000005.1, from coordinate 5,989,406 downwards.
GTAGAAACCTTCATCTGACTTTGAGACAGTTTGGATGATCATCTCTCCTGTAGTCTGGTTCTGGAGAACTGATACATCTTTATAGAAATCAGCTCGGAGGTTTGAGGGATTTGGGTTGTGATATAAACAGCGTAGAGTCAGAGGATGTCCCTCAGTCACAGGATGGACAGGATTCTCCAGGATCACATCACCATCTAGAACACAGAAAATCACTAACAAGGAAATCCACACACTGATGTTGTCAGAGTTTAGGCTTTGTAATGCTTTATTTTCATTGGACCCTCATGCCTATAATTTTCACCTTAGTAATCAGCTCTATTGTTTTCACATGTGTCTCGTTCTGTGCTGTGTATTTAAGCTGTGCTCTTTCTCTGTATCTTTGCTTGGTTATTGTGACTCCCTAGCCAGTTGCTGCTGTAATTGTTGCGCTTGTTCTAAAGTTTCTGCCCGTGCCTTTTGGAGTATTTTCCTGAGTTTGTTTTTGGAAGGTTTTTCCAGAGTTTTTGTTTCCAGGTCATTGATTCTCCTTCTGGATTTCTTACTTCCTTTTTGACTGGATACTCTTCTGTTTTTGTGACTGCATTGAAGAAAGGGATTATTTTACCCTGTTTCTTTTTCTCAATAAACTCTTTGGAAGCAACTTTAGAAAGCGTCTGACTATTGGGTTCATCTCCTGTCTGGGGGCTCAGTGGCAACTAATAAGACTTTCACACCAGAGACCCGAGTTCAAGACCTGGTCCTGACAGATGTGTCTGTAGATAATAAATAAAAGTTCTCTAATTTATCTGCATATAACTTAAAACCCTCTAAACCTGTGGAGTCTGCAGGTATTTAATTCAAGTCTGCAGAAAACTGCCTACACTAGCTCATGAGAAAACATTCAGCTGCATTATAGATGCATCAGTACAGATATGTATGAATATCGAATGTTGATTAGGTTCAGTGCTCATTTACTGGAACAAATAAAACTAGTATCTACTACTAGCATACATGTATTCATACTCAGAACATTTCCCTTTTCCTTTAACATTACCCACACTACATGAAGACTCACCATGCACTGTGATGTTGACAGGATTACTGTTTTCTCCAGATTCAGACTCACACCAGTAAACTCCAGTGTAGGATGTGGAGAGGAAGCTGATGTTACATGTAGACCCTGTAACTGATTCCCAGTGTGAACAATCTAACACTCTCTCACTGTGTGTGTATCGTCTCACTGTCCATCCAGTAGACTTACTCTGGTCCTCACAGCTCAGTGAGAGAGAGTCATTAGTAAAGTGTTGAGTTCTGCTGGGATTGATGATCAGAGAGACTGGAGGAAATTCACCTTAAACAGAGAAAAGAGCCATGTAAATAAAAAATTAAAGAGGAAACATGCAATATAATGAGGCAGAACACAAGGAATTGGCTGTATATTTAATTTTCTTTCCCTGTATGTTACCAAGAAAATTAGCACTCCACAAGGGGTGGAGAAATCACAATGTACAGGGGAACACAAGGAAAATCATGACAATAATCCTCTACCAGCACTTAGGGCTCTTTAACTGCCTTATACATATGAATAAATAAATGCTGCATTAATCTGATCTTACATTCACACTTTTCTATTCTACACTTCAACACAACAGTTAATTTTCCTCACCAGTGATCCATAGTGGCTGTGGATTGCTGTACTGTGTGTGAAAGGCTGGTTCTCCTCTCTCTCCTCTGCACATATAAACTCCTGTGTGATTAAGAGCAGCAGGACTGAGAGTGTAGTTGCCTCCAGATCCTCTGCTGCTGTCTGAGAGGAGCTCCACATACACGCTATAGCCACGATTATTATTTATTCCAGTTAAGCCGTCTCTGTAGGGAACAACTGTGTACCAGCTGAATGTCCAGTCTGTAGAGGAGTCTGTAACCTCACAGCTTAGAGTGACTGAGTCTCCTTCAGTCAGCCAGCTCTGTGGAGATACACTCAGTACTGCCCGTGGTCTCTCTGTTACACAGGAAATACATAAATGTTTTCTATATTTATTTAATACACAGTATGGAACTTTTCATTAATGTCTAATTTTCACCTGACACACTCACCTGATACAGTCAGTGTAACAGCATCACTGGAGTGTGAGGAGCGTGAGCCTCCTCTCTCTGCTCCTCTACAGGTGTATTTACCTGTGTGGGTCACTTCAACACCACTGATTCTGTACACCTGTACACTACTGACAGGACTGTGTGAAGCATCTTTATACCAGCTGTACTGCCAGCTAGAGACACTTTCATCCTGTATGTCACATCTCAGAGTGACGGTGTCTCCACTGAACACCTGATTATCAGGATTTATGGATGTCACTGGTTTAGGTCTTACTGTAGAAAATTAAAAGAGGATCTAAATTGTCATAATGAATTTGACGTCATGGTGTATAATGATGATATAATAGTGTAATAGAGTAATAGTGGAATAGTGAATGTAACAGTTTGCTTTTATTAACACTGTCAGCTAATTTACAGATTCAGAGACTGGACAAAATAATGTGAACACCCATTGTTATAAAGATTAATATTATTTGTGTATGCTGCCCTGAAAAAATAAATATTGTGATTATAATTTATTTATTTTTTCTTACTATATATTGTCTAATTTGCATACCAGTATAAAAACAGTCGTGCTCAGCAGTGGTTCATTTAAGACATTGCTGAAATGAAACTTTTCAGACTTCTAAAGGAGACAGATGGTGGGAGCATGTTTATCAGCAGTATCTGTAACCTTTACAGTCCAACTCTTTGGTGTTTCAAGAGCAGCAGTGTCCATGATTATGACTGTGTATAGAAAGCATGGCAGGACTTCATCAGAGAAGAAGAATAATGGACAAAAATCAAAATTTAATGATAGGTACTGTCCAACTCTAGCAAGAATGGTGTCCAAACAACACAAAACTACTGCAGCAAAAGTGACAGCAGAACTTAATATCCACCTTAAAGATCCTGTTTCCACAAAAACAGTCTGCAGAGAACTTTACAAAGCCAACATCCATGGAAGAGTTGCAATTTCTAAACCATTAATCACACACACCATTGCAAAATTGTGGAAAAAAAATGATGTCATGATCATAAAACCTGGACAGCTGAAGACTGGAAATGAGTGATATGGTCTCAGGAATCCTCATTTACATTATTCCTAACAGCAGATCACCCATACACACAACCAAAACAGTTTAGTCTTGGTTTGAGGAGCACCAGTATGACCCATTGTGGGAAATTTTGGAGAGAAGTGTGAGAAGCAGGTTTCCTGCTCCTGTCACAGCTCGCCCGAGATCCGACCGCGAGAGGGAGCTGTCGCCCGCGTTTTGAGCCACTTCCGGTTTCGGCGGGCTCAAATACGGGTGCGCACTTCCTGCTCGCCGCGAGATATTGTTTTCTTATGGGACGTATTGAGCGCTATCTACGTGATACTTTGGCTGGATTTTTGTGTATGACCTGGACTGGCTTTCGTTTCTGGATTGGTTATTGGACTTTGCTTTCGGACTGGATTACTCTTTTGGATTACCCTTTCTGTGTTAACGTTTGGATTTACTGCTTCCCCGTTGCCGACTCTCTGACTGTTTCCTCTTTCACTCTCTCTCTTTCGCCGGTTCCGCGAATGGATCCGGCTTCTTCCGGCGCCGGCGGCGCGCCGTCACAGAATATCTCGCCACCCACGGATCCAGCGGAGCTGCGCGAAATCATCGTGCGGCAGGACTCGCTCATCCGCGCCTTTCAGGCTCAGCTGGAAGCGCTAACGGCCCAGCTGAGCAGCGCGACCGCTGCCGCGCCGCGGGAATCGCCTATCGCTCGCGGTGAGTCACCCCGGTTAGCACTACCGGATAAATTTGATGGCTCCGCCGATCGCTGTCGTGGGTTTCTCCGCCAGTGTGGGGTTTTTTTTTCTCACCAACCGGGGATGTATAGTGAAGATGGGACTAAGTGCGCGTTCCTGCTGTCCCTGCTCACGGGGAAAGCCCTCGAATGGGCTTCGGCGGTGTGGGACGCCGACCCTCTGATACGGGCTTCCTATGCTCACTTCGAGGAAGCTATCCGTGAGGTGTTTGAACATCCTGCGGGCGGCAAGGACATATCGGTCCAGCTGATGGAGATCCGTCAGGGTTCAGAGTCCGCCGCCGATTATGCTATCCGGTTCCGTACCCTAGCGGCGCAGTCGGAGTGGAACGACGCAGCGCTCTGGGCCGTGTTCCGCGCCGGCTTGAACCCCGCCCTTCAGACGGAACTCGCATGCCACGTGGAGGCCACGTCCCTTTCCCAGTTTGTGGCCACAGCGATTCGCCTGGACAACCTGCGGCGCCAACGCCGGACCGGGGCCTCCGACATGGCCTCCGCCCGTCCCCGCGTCAGAATGGACTGCCCGGGGCGGGGCGATAGGGACCCAGAACCCATGCAGCTGGGGAGATCTAGGTTGGCGGAGGAGGAACGTCGACCCCGGGGACCCCCGAGGCGGTGCTACAACTGCGGGTCCACTGGCCATCTAAGTCCCCGCTGTCCAGAGAGAGCCGCTGATTTCCAGGTGGGTGACCGCTCACTATTAACGAGTCTCACCATTCCTGTGTCTCTGCTGTTCGCTGACCGTTGTGTCCACGTTCCAGCGTTAATTGACTCCGGGGCAGCCGTGAACCTTGTCGACGGGGCGTGGGTGGAGGAACTGGGCATCTCCACCTCCCCCTGTGTACCATCTTTGAGGATCACGGCCATTGACAGTCAGCCGATTGGCGAGGGCTACCTCCGACGCCAGACAGAGCCACTGGGTCTCCAGGTGGGCCTCTTCCACCACGAGAGGCTGACTTTCTACATAACCTCCTCCCCGGAGAACCCTGTCATTCTGGGGTTCCCGTGGCTAAGGCGCCACGACCCCCAGATCTCCTGGCGCGCGGGGGAACTGACGCGCTGGTCGCCGGCCTGCCTGAGAAACTGCCTGAGGAACCCAGTGTCCAGGTCCTGTGGGATGTGCAGCGTCGAGAAAGCGGACACCGGGACTCACATACGCCTTCCGCAGCCTTATACAGACTTTGAAGGAGTGTTTAGTCAGGAAAGGGCGTCACACCTGCCGGAGCATCAGGAGTGGGACTGTGCCATTGACCTGCTGCCCAATACGTCTCTCCCCAAGGGCCGGATTTACCCGCTGTCCCTCCCTGAGTCCAAGGCTATGGAGGACTATATCGAGGGGGCCTTGGCAGCGGGCCACATCCGGCCATCTACGTCACCGGCCGCCGCAGGGTTCTTCTTCATTGAGAAGAAGGATGGGGGGCTCCGCCCGTGCATCGACTACCGGGGCCTGAACGCCATCACTGTCAGGTACCCTTACCCCTTGCCACTAGTACCTGCGGCACTGGAGCAGCTGCGGGGGGCCCGTGTGTTCACTAAACTCGACCTTCGGAGCACCTACAACCTGGTTCGTATCCGAAAGGGCGACGAGTGGAAGACGGCGTTCCACACGACGCATGGGCACTACGAGTACTGCGTGATGCCCTTTGGTCTCACCAACGCTCCGGCGGTCTTCCAGGCCCTTATTAACGGGGTGTTTCGGGACCTTCTGGGGAGGGGCGTCATCGCCTACATCGACGACATACTGGTGTATTCCACCTCCATGGAGGAACACGTGGGCCAAGTCCGGGAGGTGCTCGCCAGGCTGCAGCGCTTTCACCTATTCGTAAAACTGGAGAAATGCGAGTTCCACCGGACCACGGTGACCTTCCTGGGGTATGTAATCTCCCCGCGGGGAGTGGAGATGGACACGAACAAGGTTCGGGCCGTGGCAGAGTGGCCTGCTCCAGCCACCATTAAGGAATTACAGCGGTTCTTGAGGTTCGCTAATTTCTACCGAAGGTTCATCCGGAGCTACAGTTCGGTGGCTGCCCCGCTTACCTCCCTCCTAAGGGGGAAACCCAAGAAACTGAACTGGACGGGCCAGGCTCGGGTGGCCTTCCAAAGACTCAAGGACTGCTTCACCACGGCCCCCATTCCTTGCCACCCTGACCCCGATAAGCCGTTCGTGGTAGAGGTGGACGCTTCTAGCAGCGGGCTCGGAGCGGTGCTCTCCCAGCGACACGGCGACCCCGGGAAGGTACACCCCTGTGCCTTCTACTCCCGGAAGCTCACGGCCGCGGAGGTCAACTATGATGTGGGCAACCGGGAGCTGTTGGCCATCAAGGCAGCGCTGGACGAGTGGCGCCACTGGCTGGAGGGAGCGCGCCACCCGTTCCAGGTTCTGACTGATCACCGCAATCTGGAGTATCTGCGCGGGGCCAAACGCCTGAACCCCAGACAAGCCAGGTGGGCCCTATTCTTCACCCGGTTCCAGTTCACCGTGTCCTACCGCCCAGGGTCCAAGAACGGCAAGGCGGACGCTCTGTCTCGGCAGTCCGAGGGGGCTGGCAACCTCGGACAACCCGAGCTCATCCTTCCGGCCACCGCTCTGCTGGCTCCGGTCCGGTGGGACCTACTGGGCGAGATTCGGCGGGCCCACGCCGAGGAACCGCCTCCCGCTGACTGTCCCCCACGTCGACTCTTCGTCCCGTCGCAGTTCCGGACCCAGGTGATGCGGTGGGTGCACGAGGCACCCAGCTCGGGACATCCGGGTGCCCGCCGATCTGCTCAGCTGGTCAGCCGCCGATTCTGGTGGCCCTCCTTGGGGCCTGAGGTTGAGGACTTCGTCCGACAATGTGCCACCTGTGCCCAGGCACGGACGAGTCGTCAGCGTCCCGAGGGACTTCTGGAGCCCCTTCCGGTTCCACGGCGTCCCTGGTCGCACCTCTCCGTGGATTTCCTCACGGACCTGCCAGACTCGGAGGGATTTACGGCTATCATGGTGGTGGTGGACCGCTTCTCCAAAGGGTGCAAGCTGGTTCCCCTCAAAGGGTTGCCCACGGCCATGCAGACGGCGGACGCCATGTTCGCCCATGTGTTTAGGAACTTTGGGCTCCCAGAGGACATTGTGTCGGACCGAGGTCCGCAATTCACCTCTCGGGTGTGGAGAGCGCTGTGCGCGTGACTGGACATCGGGGTGAGCTTAAGCTCGAGCCACCATCCCCAATCTAATGGGCAGGCAGAACGCCTTAACCAGGAGATAGGCCGCTTCCTGCGGAGTTACTGCAGCAGGGAGCAACGAAGATGGAGCGAGTTCCTGCCCTGGGCCGAGTACGCCCAGAACTCCCTCACGCACTCCTCCACAGGCCTAACGCCTTTTCAGTGTGTGCTGGGGTACCAGCCCCCACTGTTCCCGTGGTCAGGGGAACCTTCCAGCGTCCCGGCTGTGGAGGAGTGGTACCGACGCAGTCAGGAGGTCTGGGAGCGGGCCCATGTGCGGCTGCAGAGGGCGGTGAGGAGGCAGAGGATCCAGGCCGACCGACATCGTCGCCCACACCCAGCCTACCAGGTCGGGCAGAGGGTGTGGTTGTCCACCCGGAACCTCCGCCTCAGGCTGCCCTGCCGGAAGCTCAGCCCCAAGTTCATCGGCCCGTTCGAGATCACCCGTCAGGTGAATCCGGTGGCGTATCGACTCCGACTCCCGGCGTCATATCGCATCTGCCCCACCTTCCACGCGTCCCTTCTCAAGCCAGCGCACGCTTCCGCAGGAGAGTCGGTGGTCGGTGGGGACCCACCGCCGCCCCTGGACATCGAGGGGTCGCCGGCGTACCAGGTGCGATCCCTGCTGGATTCCAGACGGCTGCGGTCACGCCTCCAATACCTCGTGGACTGGGAGGGATACGTCCCCGAGGAGCGATCGTGGGTGGACGTCTCGGACATCTTGGATCCTTCGCTGTGTGAGGACTTCCACCGCGACCACCCCACCAGGCCCGCCCCGCGGCGCAGGGGGCGGCCGCGGCGCAGAACCCCCGGAGGTGTTCCTAGAGGGGGGGGCTCTGTCACAGCTCGCCCGAGATCCGACCGCGAGAGGGAGCTGTCGCCCGCGTTTTGAGCCACTTCCGGTTTCGGCGGGCTCAAATACGGGTGCGCACTTCCTGCTCGCCGCGAGATATTGTTTTCTTATGGGACGTATTGAGCGCTATCTACGTGATACTTTGGCTGGATTTTTGTGTATGACCTGGACTGGCTTTCGTTTCTGGATTGGTTATTGGACTTTGCTTTCGGACTGGATTACTCTTTTGGATTACCCTTTCTGTGTTAACGTTTGGATTTACTGCTTCCCCGTTGCCAACTCTCTGACTGTTTCCTCTTTCACTCTCTCTCTTTCGCCGGTTCCGCGAATGGATCCGGCTTCTTCCGGCGCCGGCGGCGCGCCGTCACAGCTCCAACCTCTCTGAAGCAACTAGAAGATATTCTGCTAGATGAATGGTACAGAATTCCACTAGAAGATGTTCATAATGATTGTACATGTGTCTAATTGCACATTTTCATGTGTCTCCAGAAATCCTCACACACTCACCTGATACAGTCAGTGTAACTAGAATCTGTCAGCAGTCATGATAACTTACAGAAACACTGTACAATTTTACACAGCCCTGTTTCACTACAAAAACCAGCTAAGACCTGAGTAACAATTACAAATATTAGATATGCAGAGTTACTCTTTCCACACTGAAGTACTGATTATTGTCCTATAACAGCATGTCCTCATGTGTTTTATTCCTTTTAAAATACAGAAATAAAGCAATATTTACAATTTCTATTATTCTATTATTGTTGAGGAATCTCTGCAAACAATCTATTTTTCCTCACTCCTTTAATGAATAAATATATTCATTGTTTGTTTGCTTTTGTTTTGTAAATAAAATGTTTTTAAAATGTTGCAGTGGATATCAGCAGCTACAAATGACAAATAATTTTAATCATATGCATTTCAAGATTATTGTGAACATAACAATAAAAAGAAATTACAAGGAATTACAGTTAACCAATATTTATTTCTTAACTCTTCTAACATACCTGTGATCAAAGTAGAGGAAAAAATCCTGACATACCTCTCACTGTAATCTTGACAGGATCACTGAACTCTGTGTAGTAGTAGAAGTAGTAGTGGTTGTTTATCCTGATTACCCGACACTGGTACTCTGTTTCTCCTGCATTATCCTCTGTCACATTAAGTGTATTCTCTTGTTCACTATTCTGTAACAGCTGATTATTTTTGTACCAGAGAAACACCCATCCAGTCCCCTGCTGCAGCTCACAGCTCAGAGTGACGGTGTCTCCAGTGTAGACGGAGCTCTGAGGATTCACTCTCACAGTCGGTTTGGGTTTTGCTGTTGGTATGAAATGATGAAGGAGTCAGAGCTGCTTTTCACTTTACAACATAAGCAGTAGATTCACTGTGTCTAACAGATGCTTTGTGTCTAAAACAAACATTTATATTTAACATTTAATACAAGATGTTACAGTTGTATATTTTCTTACATGGCTGATATTCAGTATATTTTCTATGGAACAAAATTCATGATTGGACTGAAGTGTAGAAACACTGTATTTGCTGATTTTAGATTGCTCTTTAATGGATCCCTTCACCACCATCTGAATCTGCATTTTCTTAAAAATGAGTAAAATAAGTAAATGCAGTAAAGCTATGACAGAGGACTTTTTCCAAAAATCTACAGGCATTCTGTAGCTGAACATAATCATCTAGCTGAGGAACATTAAGGATCATTTTCAATTCAGTCCAACCATCAAAGCAGGAAAAGTCTGGGTTTTTTTGTTGAAGACTAATGTGCTCTGTATGCATGTCCATTCAAGTACTTGAAATGATATGAAAGTATATTATATACAATCTGATGTTTGTCTTTTGTCTTAAAACAATAAGCTATTTGCTGAATATCTGTAAAACTGTCCGTAATTGCTAAAACTGGTTTCTGGAAAACAGCCAAACATGATGGATAATCAGGTATTGACCAAATATTAGTTTTTTCTGCTAATACTATATGTTCAGGTCAAGTCCACCTTTATTTACAGAGCACATTTTAAATTCTTATTTTTACACATCAATTAAATAGACAAAGACAGTTAAGAGAGTTGTGCATAATAATAATAATAATAATAATAATAATAATAATAATAATAATAATAATAATAATAATAATAATAATAATAATAATAATCTATTAAAGGACCTATTCAGAAGCTAAAGATTTTTAAGGTAAAGCTAAAGTTTTTTAAAGAAGTTTTAAAGGTGGTGATTAAATAAGACGCCCACAGAGAAAAGTGCTCAAAGAGCGACACCACATGAGAACTGAGCATTATCAAGAGAGAAAGTACAAGATTACAAGAAAACACAAGATTTATTGAAAAGGAAACTTAATCTAAAACCCAGATGCTACTAAAAAAAGACATGATTCTGTGAAAGAAATTGGTGTCTACTAGACAGGGAAGTGAAAGTCAACATTAAAGAAACAGGGACTCAGTTACTGACAGCTCAAAATCTGAACCCTAAAAATAAGTTTAACATATTAAATAAGAAATAAAAACACCCACAGACTCACCTGATACAGTCAGTGTAACAGCATCACTGATCTCTGAGCTCTGAGAATCACTCTTATGTCCTCTGCAGGTGTAGGTACCACTGTCTGAGTCTTTAACAGACCAGATTCTGAACTCCTGTCTTGTGCTGTCTCTGTAGACTCTTCCTCTACTCTCTGTGAGTTCATTATTATTTATCTTCCAGCTGTAAGTCCACTGAGTGTCTCTTCCTCCCTGTATGTCACATCTGAGAGTAACTCTCTCTCCAATGAACACATGTGTATCAGGTGTTATGGACACCACAGCTTTAGGACTCCCTATAAAACATTCTGTTGTTAATAAACCTTACATAAAGTCATTCCCAAGTCTACACTAATATCATTTTTAGAGAGAGTATGAGTACATGTTTTTGTTACTTGTTGATACTGATATGTGTAACCTACTTAATATTAAGAAATCAGGGGAATCATGGAGCATTTTATTTAGCACTAGTTATGTCAATTGCTCTCTTCTGCTGCTGTTATTAAACTTGTACTGTTTTATATTTAATATGTTAAGATATTTAAGCAGTGTAAAACTATTTGAGTTTAAAACTATTTATTCAACTCTGATGTTGCAGCCATCCTTTTATTAGAGCTATAAAAACTGCATTAATAAACAAGGAACAAATGAATAAATTGTGCACAACCTTCTCAGGAAGCAATATAAAGGATAAACTCTATATATAAATCACCTTGAGCCTGGGCCACTGGTATAAGTGAAATCAGCACTAAAAAGGGAACAGAAACAGAAGATGATGAAAATATGGAAAATATTCAGTCTATTAATGAAAACAGCAGATTTTAGACACACAGAACACACAAGATTAAATCTTCTTCAGGAAACCTGAACCTCTTTAAATAATAAATAGGTTTTAACATTTTAAAATAATATTATTTTATAATAAATAATTAATAGGTCACTCATCACTTTATTGCTCCCCGAAAAAACAAATATGAAGCAGATATTAAACCAAAGACCTGTGTGTGTGTGTGTGTGTGTGTGTGTGTGTGTGTTGAGCTCTGCATTTCATGATCCGTGATGATACAGCATGCCCAGCAGAGGGCGCTGTTTATGCCTTTATTCTCTTATTTTTATGTTAGGTGTTTAAAATGTCCATAATTAGCACAATATTTATTATTGTTTAATTATTATATTTAAAAAGTATCATACTTCATATTTATTGTTAACTTAAATTTTCAGATATTGATAATCAGTCTTATCTTTTTTTATTCTTTATTTTATTTAACATTTTTCTCTTTTAGTATGTTAGAACTTTTTTTATTTTCCATTGTTTTTTGGAATATATGAGAACAGTCAGGTGTGTGTGGGATATCTGAAACAGTGTGTTAGAGTGTGTGAAGTGAAGTGAAGCTGATTATTCATGAATCATAAAATTGCTGCAACCTTAGTGTCTGCTTAAAGATTTTTACTAACAGCTGGGCTATACAGCGGATTAATAAAGTTAAAGGTGTTAAAGGATTGGTGAAAACCTAACTTTTATCCTTTGGCTTATTGCAAATTTTGGACTGTAGTTGATGTTTTTTGGCTGGTTCTGGAAAATGTGTTGTATTAGGTAATGTCAGTAACATCATAAAGAGAGACAGAAATAAAATCTTTACTGTGTCCTGTGTTCACTACCATGTATATGTTCATGTGTCCAATCCCAGTTAAATAAGATGATAATGTATGCAGGGGAATATCTAGTGATGGGGAAAAGAAGAACAGGAAAGGGAACTGGAAGCAGATTGGACGATTAAAGGTGTGGTAAGATCTGTCTGAGGCTCTTTGCCCAGAAGTGAAGGAGGAAATCCAGATTAGAAGACCAAGGTTACGTGATATTAAAAAAAAAACAAGCCCTAACTTTACCCTCTCCTTACCAGCAGGAGAGACAGGATGGCATCAGCAGAGAAGCTACAAATATAACCACACGATGGCGGCACAGACATGGACAGTGAGGAGGAGGACGCCTCTATAGATTATACAGACAAACAACAAATGGAGAAAATGAAGCACATCATGTAAACTTGAGAGCCATCAAAGCCATGATAATGCACGTAACATGAAAAAAACATAACTATGTTTTCACAGAAGCCATGGGACTTTAGCCACACAACATTGTTCTTAATATCCTTAATGAAAACTCTACATCACAAAGACCAGAAGTTACTAAACCAAGTTGTGGGCCTGAACAAGAAACCAAGGCCTGAATTTAAAGAAAACATCATCCAACATTTTAGTGACAATAAAAGAAAGATAAAGACTGTGAACTTTCTGTGGTGTGATTCACTCTGTAAGGGGATTAATTAACAGGGATATTGAACCTTCACCTTATTTGCATCCCACTATAGACAATTTCATATCTGCAGAAAACACAATGTGTATAAAATATTTCAGCCCGGAATAGCACACATCCCTAGGTCCACAGGCCTATTTGAATACCACTACATGGAGTTTATTGACATGGCAGAAAGTAAGGAAATGTACAGTCTAATAAACATAGACAAACTTTCTAGATTGGTGGAGGCCTTTCCATCCAACTACAGTGACACAAAGACAGTTGCTAAATGTTTTCACCAGGAAATTAATTCCAAAATTTGGCATTCCTAAAAAGATTATCCAAGACAATCAGCAGCCATTCTGTAAACAGTGTCACAGCTCGCCCGAGATCCGGCCGCGAGAGGGAGCTGTCGCCCGCGTTTTGAGCCACTTCCGGGTTTTAGCGGGCTCAAATACGGGTGCGCACTTCCTGCTCGTCGCGAGATATTGTTTTCTTATGGAACATATTGAGCGTTATCTTCGTGATACTTCGGCTGGATTTTTGTGTATGACCTGGACTGGCTTTCATTTCTTCTTTGGGACTTTCTCTGATGTTGTGTGGATTGGTTATTGGACTTTGCTTGCGTACTGGATTACTCTTTTGGATTACCCTTTCTGTGTTGACGATTGGATTTACCGCTTCCCCGTTGCCGACTCTCTGACTGTTTCCTCTTTCACGCTCTCTCTTTCGCCGGTTCCGCGAATGGATCCGGCTTCTTCCGGCGCCGGCGGCGCGCCGTTACAGAATATCTCGCCACCTACGGATCCAGCGGAGCTGCGCGAAATCATCGTGCGGCAGGACTCGCTCATCCGCGCCTTTCAGGCTCAGCTGGAAGCGCTAACGGCCCAGCTGAGCAGCGCGACCGCTACCGCGCCGCGGAAATCGCCTATCGCTCACGGTGAGTCACCCCGGTTAGCACTTCCGGATAAATTTGATGGCTCCGCCGATCGCTGTCGTGGGTTTCTCCGCCAGTGTGGGGTGTTTTTTTCTCACCAACCGGGGATGTATAGCGAAGATGGGACTAAATGCGCGTTCCTGCTGTCCCTGCTTACGGGGAAAGCCCTCGAATGGGCTTCGGCGGTGTGGGACGCCGACCCTCTGATACGGGCTTCCTATTCTCACTTCGAGGAAGCTATCCGTGAGGTGTTTGAACATCCCGCGGGCGGCAAGGACATATCGGTCCAGCTGATGGAGATCCGTCAGGGTTCGGAGTCCGCCGCCGATTATGCTATCCGGTTCCGTACCCTAGCGGCGCAGTCTGAGTGGAACGACGCGGCGCTCTGGGCCGTGTTCCGCGCCGGCTTGAACCCTGTCCTTCAGACGGAACTCGCATGCCACGTGGAGGCCACGTCCCTTTCCCAGTTTGTGGCCACAGCGATTTGCCTGGACAACCTGCGACGCCAACGCCGGACCGGGGCCCCCGACATGGCCTCCGCCCATCCCCGCGTCAGAATGGACTGCCCGGGGCGGGGTGAGAGGGACCCAGAACCCATGCAGCTGGGGAGATCTAGGTTGGCAGAGGAGGAACGTCGACCCTGTGGACCCCCGAGGCGGTGCTACAACTGCGGGTCCACTGGCCATCTAAGTACCCGCTGTCCAGAGAGAGCCGCTGATTCCCAGGTGGGTGACCGCTCACTATTAATGAGTCTCACCATTCCTGTGTCTCTGCTGTTCGCTGACCGTTGTGTCCATGTTCCAGCATTAATTGACTCCGGGGCAGCCGTGAACCTTGTCGACGGGGCGTTGGTGGAGGAACTGGGCATCTCCACCTCCCCCTGTGTACCATCTTTGAGGATCACGGCCATTGACAGTCAGCCGATTGGCGAGGGCTACCTCCGACGCCAGACAGAGCCACTGGGTCTCCAGGTGGGCCTCTTCCATCACGAGAGGCTGACTTTCTACATAACCTCCTCCCCGGAGAACCCTGTCATTCTGGGGTTCCCGTGGCTAAGGCGCCACGACCCCCAGATCTCCTGGCGCACGGGAGAACTGACGCGCTGGTCACCTGCCTGCCTGAGAAACTGCCTGAGGAACCCAGTGTCCAGGTCCTGTGGGATGTGCAGCGTCAAGAAGGCGGACACCGGGGCTCGCATACGCCTTCCGCAGCCTTATACAGACTTTGAAGGAGTGTTTAGTCAGGAAAGGGCGTCACACCTGCCGGAGCATCAGGAGTGGGACTCTGCCATTGACCTGCTGCCCAATACGTCTCTCCCCAAGGGCCGGATTTACCCACTGTCCCTCCCTGAGTCCAAGGCTATGGAGGACTATATCGAGGGGGCCTTGGCAGCGGGCCACATCCGGCCATCTACGTCACCGGCCGCCGCGGGGTTCTTCTTCATTGAGAAGAAGGATGGAGGGCTCCGCCCGTGCATCGACTACCGGGGCCTGAACACCATCACCGTCAGGTACCCTTACCCCTTGCCACTAGTACCTGCGGCACTGGAGCAGCTGCGGGGGGCCCGGGTGTTCACTAAATTTGACCTCCGGAGTGCCTACAACCTGGTTCGTATCCGAAAGGGCGACGAGTGGAAGACGGCGTTCCACACGACGCATGGGCACTACGAGTACTGCGTGATGCCCTTTGGTCTCACCAACGCCCCGGCGGTCTTCCAGGCCCTCATTAACGGGGTGTTTCGGGACCTTCTGGGGAGGGGCGTCATCGCCTACATCGACGACATACTGGTGTATTCCACCTCCATGAAGGAACACGTGTGCCAAGTCCGGGAGGTGCTCGCCAGGCTGCAGCGCTTTCATCTATTCGTAAAACTGGAGAAGTGCGAGTTCCACCGGACCACGGTGACCTTCCTGGGGTATGTAATCTTCCCTCGGGGAGTGGAGATGGACACGAACAAGGTTCGGGCCGTGTCGGAGTGGCCTGCTCCAGCCACCATTAAGGAATTACAGCGGTTCTTGGGGTTCGCTAATTTCTACCGGAGTTTCATCCGGAGCTACAGTTCGGTGGCTGCCCCACTTACCTCCCTCCTAAGGGGGAAACCCAAGAAACTGAACTGGATGGGCCAGGCTCGGGCGGCCTTCCAAAGACTCAAGGACTGCTTCACCACGGCCCCCATTCTATGCCACCCTGACCCCGATAAGCCGTTCGTGGTAGAGGTGGACGCTTCTAGCAGCGGGCTCGGAGCGGTGCTCTCCCAGCGACACAGCGACCCCGGGAAGGTACACCCCTGTGCCTTCTACTCCCGGAAGCTCACGGCCGCGGAGGTCAACTACGATGTGGGCAACCGGGAGCTGTTGGCCATCAAGGCAGCGCTGGACGAGTGGCGCCACTGGCTGGAGGGAGCGCGCCACCCGTTCCAGGTTCTGACTGATCACCGCAATCTGGAGTATCTGCGCGGGGCCAAACGCCTGAACCCCAGACAAGCCAGGTGGGCCCTATTCTTCACCCGGTTCCAGTTCACCGTATCCTACCGCCCTAGGTCCAAGAATGGCAAGGCGGACGCTCTGTCTCGGCAGTCCGAGGGGGCTGGCGACCTCGGACAACCCGAGCTCATCCTTCCGGCCACCGCTCTGCTGGCTCCGGTCCGGTGGGACCTACTGGGCGAGATTCGGCGGGCCCACGCCGAGGAACCGCCTCCCACTGACTGTCCCCCACGTCGACTCTTCGTCCCGTCGCAGTTCCAGACCCAGGTGATGCGGTGGATGCACGAGGCACCCAGCTCGGGACATCCGGGTGCCCGCCGATCTGCTCAGCTGGTCAGCCGCCGATTCTGGTGGCCCTCCTTGGGGCCTGAGGTTGAGGACTTCGTCCGACAATGTGCCACCTGTGCCCAGGCACGGACGAGTCGTCAGCGTCCCGAGGGACTTCTGGAGCCCCTTCCGGGTCCACGGCGTCCCTGGTCGCACCTCTCCGTGGATTTCCTCACGGACTTGCCAGACTCGGAGGGATTTACGGCTATCATGGTGGTGGTGGACCGCTTCTCCAAGGGGTGCAAGCTGGTTCCCCTCAACGGTTTGCCCACGGCCATGCAGACGGCGGACGCGATGTTCGCCCATGTGTTTAGGAACTTTGGGCTCCCAGAGGACATTGTGTCGGACCGAGGTCCGCAATTCACCTCTCGGGTGTGGAGAGCGCTGTGCGCGCGACTGGACATCGGGGTGAGCTTAAGCTCGAGCCACCATCCCCAATCTAATGGGCAGGCAGAACGCCTTAACCAGGAGATAGGCCGCTTCCTGCGGAGTTACTGCAGCAGGGAGCAACAAAGATGGAGTGAGTTCCTGCCCTGGGCCGAGTACACCCAGAACTCCCTCACGCACTCCTCCACAGGCCTAACGCCTTTTCAGTGTGTGCTGGGGTACCAGCCCCCACTGTTCCCGTGGTCAGGGGAACCTTCCAGCGTCCCGGCTGTGGAGGAGTGGTACCGACGCAGTCAGGAGGTCTGGGAGCGAGCCCATGTGAGGCTGCAGAGGGCGGTGAGGAGGCAGAGGATCCAGGCCGACCGACATCGTCGCCCACACCCAGCCTACCAGGTCGGGCAGATGGTGTGGTTGTCCACCCGGAACCTCCGCCTCAGGCTGCCCTGCCGGAAGCTCAGCCCCAAGTTCATCGGCCCGTTCGAGATCATCCGTCAGGTGAATCCGGTGGCGTATCGCCTCCGACTCCCGGCGTCATATCGCATCTGCCCCACCTTCCACGCGTCCCTTCTCAAGCCTGCGCACGCTTCCGCGGGAGAGTCGTTGGTCGGTGGGGACCCACCGCCGCCCCTGGACATCGAGGGGTCGCCGGCTTACCAGGTGCGGTCCCTGCTGGACTCCAGACGGCTGCGGTCACGCCTCCAATACCTCGTGGACTGGGAGGGATACGGCCCCGAGGAGCGATCGTGGGTGGACGCCTCGGACATCTTGGATCCTTCGCTGTGTGAGGACTTCCACCGCGACCACCCCACCAGGCCCGCCCCACGGCGCAGGGGGCGGCCGCGGCGCAGAACCCCCGGAGGTGTTCCTAGAGGGGGGGGCTCTGTCACAGCTCGCCCGAGATCCGGCCGCGAGAGGGAGCTGTCGCCCGCGTTTTGAGCCACTTCCGGTTTCGGCGGGCTCAAATACGGGTGCGCACTTCCTGCTCGTCGCGAGATATTGTTTTCTTATGGAACATATTGAGCGTTATCTTCGTGATACTTCAGCTGGATTTTTGTGTATGACCTGGACTGGCTTTCATTTCTTCTTTGGGACTTTCTCTGATGTTGTGTGGATTGGTTATTGGACTTTGCTTGCGTACTGGATTACTCTTTTGGATTACCCTTTCTGTGTTGACGATTGGATTTACCACTTCCCCGTTGCCGACTCTCTGACTGTTTCCTCTTTCACGCTCTCTCTTTCGCCGGTTCCGCGAATGGATCCGGCTTCTTCCGGCGCCGGCGGCGCGCCGTTACAAACAGTGTTATTAGCTGCCCAACAAAACAAATGCATTAAACATAAGCTCTCCTGTGTCACTCCTGTCACCTGTAGATCGAGCAAATGAGTTGTCAAACTACTTGAAAGGAGTAACTTCTTTATATTCAGTGGTTAAGGTGTTGGACTACTGATCAGAAGGGTGTGAGTTTAAATCCCAGGGCCACCAAGCTGCCATTGTCGGCCATCATCTGCTCAGATGTATTAAAAAGAGATAAATGTAAGTTGCTCTGGATAAGAGTGTGTGCCAAATGCTGTAAATGTATCTTTGCAGCAGGATATGATCATAATTCAGAGTAAACTATTGAATTAAAAGGGACTTGCGAAGTGGATAGTAGTCATTGGGATGAATTAAGGAAAACTAACACCAGGACCAAGTTGTTAGTTGCAGGGCTTTTATCAAAGTAAGGAGTAAAGGTGGCTCTGGAACATATTGATAAATCAAGTTATAATTATGAGTTATTTCTGAATGAAACATTTGAGGGGTTTTCAATAAATAAAATCATAGTTCTAACCACTTCGGTTTACTGCAATTCAGAATATAGATATACTGTTAGCCAAGGAAAACACAGTGTCTGCAGGTGTAATGAGACCTGTTGTACTTATATTTCACATGAAGGAAGTCTCACAGACATGGACCAGAGGACCATGCTACCCCCTTGAAACCACTTGGATAGCTTGTATCCTGGCTAGG
>JAUCMX010000005.1:5950267-5970016 GCA_033459395.1 Hemibagrus guttatus | reverse complement strand
TAATCAGTTAGAGCTTTAGTGTTAATGTAACCCCATAGTCATGCGTTTCTGCTCTCTTACTGGTTACTAACATTATTGTGGTGATTGTTCTGCTGAAAGCCATCAAGCACAAATGTACATTTAATGCAGACTTTTCTCAGGCAGCAATTTAAAACCCAAGTGTATCTAATTTCAGTCAAAATACACATTTGTGATCCTTTTCAAATGAGTAAAGGTGGAGAGGGTGTAAAGCTGTTCTAAACGAGCTACTAGACTCTAGGCTGGATGACTTTATGTTGTTGACTTTCAATTGTTCATTATGCAGTATTCTTCTTCTTCTTTCGGCTTTTCCCTTCAGGGGTCGCCACAGCGAATCATCTCTCTCCACCTATCCCTATCTTCTTCATCCTCAACACTTGCACCCACTAGCTTCATATCCTCATTTATTACATCCATATACCTCCTTTTTGGCCTTCCTCTTTGCCTCCTGCCTGGCAGCTCCATGTCCAACATTCTCCTACCAATATACTCACTCTTCCTCCTCTGAACATGTCCAAACCATCTTAATCTGGCCTCCCAAATGTCTAAGATGAGCTGTCCCTCTGATGTACTCATTCCTAATACTCTCCAACCTTGTCACGCCCAAAGAGAACTTCAACATCTTCAGCTCTGCTACCTCTAGCTCTGACTCCTGTCTCTTCCTCAGTAACACTGTCTCTAAACCATACAGCATGGCCGGTCTCACCACTGTCCTGTACACCTTCCCCTTGATTCTCACTGACACTTTCCTTTCACACAGAACTCTCTACACCTTTCTCCACCCATTCCAACCTGCGTGATAACTGGTCCATCACTGTGGCCAACAGGAAGGGGCTCAGAGCCGATCCCTGATGCAGTCCCACCTCCAATTTGAACTCCTCTATCTGACCTACAGCACACCTCAGTACTGTCCTGCTCCTCTCATACATGTCCTGCACCACTCTGACATACTTCTCTGCTACTCCTGACTTACTCGGCCGGCCACTCCTGAGAAGGTTCTCCACTGTTCCATGTTTTCGCTATTTGTAGATAATGGCTCTCTACAGCAGAAGTGATCAGGGAGACAGGGAGAAAGGAGGGAGAAAGGTGCTGGGTGTGTCATCTGGAAGGAGGAAAGAAGATAAGGAGACTTGGTGGTGGAATGAGGAAGTTCAGGATAGTATCCAGAGGAAGAGGTTAGCCAAGAAGAATTGGGACATGGACAGGACTGAAGAGAATAGACAGGAATACAAGGAGTTACAGTGCAGAGTGAAGAGGGAGGTGTCTAAGGCCAAGCAGAAGGCATATGACGAGTTGTACACTAGGTTAGACACTAGAGAAGGAGAGAAGGACTTGTACAGGTTAGCTAGGCAGAGGGATTGAGATGGGAAGGATGTGCAGCAAGTTAGAGTTATTAAGGATAGAGATGGAAGGGTGCTCACAAGTGAGGAGAGTGTACAGAGGAGATGGAAGGAATACTTTGAGTAGCTGATGAATGAGGAAAATGAGAGGGAGAAAAGAGTAGAAGGGGTGAACTCTGTGGAACAGAAAGTAGATAAGATTAGAAAGGATGAAGTCAGGAAGGCTTTGAAGAGGATGAAAAGTGGGAAGGCAGTTGGTCCTGATGACATCCCGGTGGAGGTCTGGAAGTGTCTGGGAGAGGCAGCAGTGGAATTTTTAACTAGTTTGTTCAACAGGGTTTTAGAGAGTGAGAGGATGCCTGAGGAATGGAGAAGAAGTGTGTTAGTGCCGATCTTTAAGAATAAGGGTGATGTGCAGAGTTGCAGCAACTATAGGGGGATAAAGTTGATGAGCCATACAATGAAGGTATGGGAAAGAGTAGTGGAAGCTAGGTTAAGGAAGGTAGTGGAAATTTGTGAGCAGCAGTATGGCTTCATGCCCAGAAAGAGCACAACAGATGCAATTTTTGCTCTGAGGATTTTGATGGAGAAGTATAGGGATGGTCAGAAGGAGTTGCACTGTGTGTTTGTAGACTTGGAGAAAGCGTATGACAGGGTGCCAAGAGAAGAGCTGTGGTACTGTATGAGGAAGTCAGGAGTAGCGGAGAAGTATGTCAAGAAGGTACAGGAGTTTAAGTACTTGGGGTCAACAGTCCAGAGTAATGGATAGTGTGGGAAAGAGGTAAAGAAGCGAGTGCAGGCAGGTTAGAATGGGTGGAGAATGGT
Organism: Hemibagrus guttatus; assembly: GCA_033459395.1. Classification (NCBI taxonomy): domain Eukaryota; kingdom Metazoa; phylum Chordata; class Actinopteri; order Siluriformes; family Bagridae; genus Hemibagrus; species Hemibagrus guttatus. The sequence continues at coordinate 5,967,833 of JAUCMX010000005.1, read as the reverse complement.
GTTGGGAGTTCTGTGTGATAGGAAAATATCAGCAAGAATCAAGGGGAAGGTGTACAGGACAGTGGTGAGACCGGCCATGCTGTATGGTTTAGAGACAGTGTCACTGAGGAAGAGACAGGAGTCAGAGGTAGAGATAGCAGAGCTGAAGATGTTGAGGTTCTCTTTGGGAGTGACCAGATTGGACAGGATTAGGAACGAGTACATCAGAGGGACAGCTCATGTTGGACGTTTGGGGGACAAAGTTAGGGAGGCCAGATTAAGATGGTTTGGACATGTTCAGAGGAGGGAGAGTGAGTATATTGGTAGGAGAATGTTGGACATGGAGCTGCTAGGCAGGAGGCAAAGAGGAAGGCCAAAGAGGAGGTATATGGATGTAATAAATGAGGATATGAAGCTAGTGGGTGCAAGTGTTGAGGATGCAGAAGATAGGGATAGGTGGAGAGAGATGATTCACTGTGGCAACCCCTGAAGGGAAAAGCTGAAAGAAGAAGAAGAAGAAGATTCATTACAAAACTGTGTAGTGGTCAGTGCTGCACTGTCCCTTGTCAGTTATTGTACTGTACTGTACTGTCTTGCAAGACACACTATAAAACCTGTCATGTTTTACTTTATTTGGATTCAGATAATTTATGTTAAAGAATAACACACTGTGATTAATAGTGTTGTAAATAAGCAAAATGTCTCAAAGTACATTAATTTCTCTCTGTCTATTTATTATTATACACTTGCTCATTTGTGCAATTATCAAAGTCAGCCAATCATGTAGCAGCAGCACAATGCATACACTCATGCAGTAACATACACACACACCAGTCTATGTAGATTACACAAACAAAAAGAAAGCCTTGTTGGTGCGAGAGGGCAGAGGAGAATGGCCAGACTGCTTGGAGCTGACAGGAAGGCTACAGTAAGTCAGTATGTGGTGGTCAGTGATTGAAAAGTGAAAGTAAAATGTCTTTGACTCCCTCTAGTGGTAACTGCTGTATGCTTTTAATCCTGACTAGTAAGGGTGGATTCGTTCAATACATCTAATCAATGATTTGTTCCTTCACATCCTGCACACTAATGCAGTCTTTAAAAAGCAGGAAACATCTGCTGAAGCAGTCATGTGTTTTACACAGTTGGGACTTAAATGAATAAAATAATATGAGTCAGTACATGGAAGTGAACGAGAATGATTCGATCATGGATGAAACATCACTACATGTGAAAGTTTCCTTAAATCCCTGTAATATTTTATTAGACCTGATATCTATCATGTGATTTGTTGTGGAATAGTTTTAAATGTAAGATGATGTAGGGAACAAATCATGATGAGCTTTAGTTGAGCCCACAAATAGTTATCTCACTGAATTTCACATTTTCCTTCATAACACACACTAATGATGTCTAACAGCCAGCTGTTTTTTATTTCTTTTCCATGAGACCTGAATTTTAAAATCTCATACACAAATGATACGGTAACTACTACGTGCTGTTTCATTGTGGACTCAGTTACAGAGTGAAACCCCGGCACTGCAGCACTTTTATTTTGAAAGTTGTCCGGAAGTGCTAGTTGCAGGCTTCACTTCTATAAGTTACTTTAGTGTACTTGCTTTCAGTTGGAGCTGAGCTCTGCACAGAGGTTTATTGTGTTGTGCTGTTTTTTATTTTCAAATTATATTTGCAACTTTTGCTTTGTGTTTATCAAAAATGTTTTTATCTGATTAATATAAGGTTGAGACTGTATAGGGGTGTGTGTGGAGTATTTTGTTTGATTTTTGCTAATTCTCTTTGCTAATTCTTTATTTTGTAGTTCATGTGCTACTAATGGGACAGTCCATCTATTGACCTCCACCTTTCTGATACACCTGTACAGGTCAATAAACAAGCCAAGGCTGAGTTTGTACACTGGTATGGTGTGTCTTTATTTTACACACCTACAAGGTTAAGGGCAGGGTTAGGTGCACTACAGGTGCTGCAGGTCCAGCTACAACTCTGATTTGAGATAAAGTTGGGAAAATCCACACAGTGGACTCTTTTTACTAAACAAAATATTCAAATGGAAATAGACTTTCATCGCTGATTTTTGCAGATGATGTTGTCCTGTTGGCCTCTTCAGGCCTGGACTTACAGCATGCACTGGGCCGTTTTGCAGCTGAGTGTGAAGCAGCTGGGATGAGGGTCAGCACCTCCAAATCCGAGGCCATGGTTCTCGACCGGAAAAAGGTGGCTTGCACCCTTCAGGTTGGAGGGGAGGTCCTTCCTCAAGTGGAGGAGTTTAAGTATCTCGGGGTCTTGTTCACGAGTGAGGGAAGGATGGATCGTGAGATTGACAGACGGATCGGTGCAGCGGCAGCAGTAATGCGGTCTATGTACCGGTCTGTTGTGGTGAAGAAGGAGCTGAGCCGGAAGGCGAAGCTCTCGATTTACCAGTCAATCTACGCTCCTACTCTCACCTATGGCCATGAGCTCTGGGTCATGACCGAAAAGGTAAGATCCCGGATACAAGCGGCCGAAATGAGCTTCCTCCGTAGGGTGGCAGGGCGCTCCCTTAGAGATAGGGTAAAGAGCTCTGTCACCCGGGAGGAGCTCGGAGTAGAGCCTCTGCTCCTCCACATCGAAAGGGGGCAGTTGAGGTGGCTCGGGCATCTGTTATGGCTGCCTCCAGGACGTCTCCCTGGAGAGGTGTTCCGGGCATGCCCCACCGGGAAGAGGCCCCGGGGAAGACCCAGGACACGCTGGAGAGACTATGTCTTTCGGCTGGCCTGGGAACGCCTTGGGGTCCCTCCGGAAGAGCTGGAGGAAGTGGTTAGGGAGAGGGAGGTCTGGGCATCCCTACTTAGACTGCTGCCCCCCCCCACCCGGCTCCGGATAAGCGGAAGACAATGAATGAATGGATGAAATAGACTTTCACAACTCCTTAAAAGGGGGTCTTCACTTATATATGTGTATTTTCACAGATCAGCTTTTCTTTTTTTTTTTCATATTTACATTTTATTCCTCACATACATAACCATACACAGTATGACATAGTGACATTATTTTCATCTGTCTGAGGGTGAGTGGGGGTGAGACATGTCTTCCTGCTTGTACTGCTTGTGCTCTTTCTGTTTGGAAGTTGGATATTATTTTCTTTTTTTCATTATATATTAAGATATTTTGGTACACTTTTAGGTATATTTGTACATCACAGACTGTAAATAAACATCCTTGCTCTGATATTTTATTACAGCTGAGTCATCATTCTTGGGGCAGAAAGCCTTCATCAACATAACATATCTGTCACTCCTCTGCAAAGGTGTAGCAAAGGGCTGTGTCAAAGGCTGGTCTTAAGTGTACAGCTTGACAGGTGCAGGAAATCCAGGTTAATCAGCCTGGAGAACTCTGCAATTTGTTCTCCTGCTATCACTGTGTGCACCACTGCTGCCCTCTGCTGGCTGCTGCGGTGTAGCATGGTCTCAGAGAAACAAACAGGATTTAATGTTAATTAATACAGTAAAATATACAAGAAACTATTTTCATGTTACAGTTTTCTCTTAGAGGAAGTGTGTGATGTTCTTCACTGCAGACACCTAGCAACAATCCACCCCAATTCTGTGGACCGTGTTAGTGCTCATATACAACACTGATTTAGGTCTAAGCTTGATTTAAAAAACCTCTAACCCTGACTGTCTTACTCCCTCTGCCAGGACTGGGAAGAAATGCACTTATGATGATGTTGTCTAGCAGAGTTTTACACTGAAACCATGTACTTAACTTCATAAGTAGCTTTTGATTGGCTGTAATGTTGATTTCCTGTTTTCAGTGTTGTGTTAGTCCTGTACATCAGTGTACCAGTGTGTAGACATGCAGAAAGAGTAATAACACTTCTGTTTGATTCCTCATTTACTCCTGACCTTTACTGCACTGAGATCCTCTACTGACACTGAATAATACTGCAGGATCCACTTATCTGCCTTTAAGATAAAACTTTATTAATCCCATGGAGGAAATTCCAATGTTACAGCAGGAGACAAAAAAACATTATGAGACAATGAAAAGACAACAATATAGCAGCAGTGAATTGACAATGATGCATTTATTTAATTGAACAAACATTTCATCCATAAATCTCCTCAAACAACTACAATTAAAGTTCACACAGCTGAAAAGTCAAACACATCTAACATCAGCGTCTGAGACTGTAAGTCTCTTCCTTCTTATTTAACTCGAGAAAATTTTCATAAAAAAAACAGAAAAAACACTGCAGTACAAATACAGTAGAAAATAAACTTGTTTTTATATTACATACATACTAAGCTGAACTTCCTTTAACTCCAGTAACAAGGGGATTCAACTGCCTTAATTGAAAAATATAACTTTAAAACATTTTTATTCAGAAATACTGCATTTTAAACCATATACACTCTCTGTGTATTAAGTTAAGCTGCTAGTCTTTACTTCCTCCAAATGATGCTAGTTTGGCATATTGCATCTAATTGTTACGGGTAGCAGGGTTGAGGATGGACCACTAGGGGGCTCTCAGCATGGGGTTGTCATGTCATGTCTGTTTATGTTTTGGCCATGTGCATGTTTTAGCCCCGCCCTAGCCTAATGTGTGTTCCTTCCCCTGTGCACCTGCCCCCCAATGCATCATGATTGTTCCCTGATTATGTCTCCTATTTTTTAGTCCTGTCTGTCATCAATATTTGCTAGTCCTCGTTTGTATGTAGGCCGATGTGGTGTCGCGGTTTCTGGTTCATGGCATGTCTCGTGTCTTATGTTTAATAAATCCCCTTTTTGTTTCAGGGAAAAGCTTCGCGTTGGGCCCTGTTATATCCAGCCGGACACCCCCGGGCTGTAACACTAATCCTGTTTGAGCCAATAGATACACATTTTTTTAGATACACACATGATAACTTTCCCCCTGATGAGGAGCTTTACAGTCTTTAGCTAAACAAATCCATTCAGAACAGTGAGGGTGTTTATAAGATGCTGAGCAAATAACAGCAGGACATTACAATGACAAATCAGTATTATTTTAAAATCCACACAAAACCATAAACTCTTTTTATAGATGAACTTTTCTCACTCCTCTATGACTGCTTTCTCAATTCTGTCTTCATCAGTGTGAGCTGTTAAAGATATTTAAAAAGTAATTTCTTTCATTCCAAACTTTATTCCAGGTTTTTATGACAGAAAAGAAACCTAACTGCATTTGATATCGTCCTAAACACAGTTTAAAGGAGTTTTTAATATGAATTTTAAAACAAGTGTAGATTTTTGCTTTTAAAATAAGAAGAGTGAATCAAATGCTTTCTATTTTTCGTGAAGTGAAAATGTTTCTCACAAAAATTTAAAAGTCATGATGCTCGTAATGTGAAGCGTAGAGACTCACTGAAAGAGTTCTTACCTCGAGCTCTGTAACATATGAGCAGCAGAATGAAGGTCACCAGCAGATACGGAGAGGCCGTCACCACACTACAGATCAGCATGAGCACTGAGAATGGAGCTTCTACACCTGATGGACATGAAGCAGAATAAAATAATAATCATGTTTTATTCATGCTGAACTGTTTGTATGTTTTAACTCAATCTGCAGTACAAATAAATTCATTTATTCCTGTATTAAATTTTCAACTCATTAAATCTCAGTTGTTTTTAAAATTAATATTTAAATGATTTCTCACTTTCTGACTGAGAGCCAACTTTTGGGTGACTCTCCTCTCTCTGGGTGTTTACAGTGGTAGAAACCTTCATCTGACTTTGGGGACAGTTTGGATGATCATCTCTCCTGTAGTCTGGTTCTGGAGAACTGACCATCTTTATAGAAATCAGCTCGGAGGTTTGAGGGATTTGGGTTGTGATATAAACAGCGTAGAATCAGAGGATGTCCCTCAGTCACAGGATGGACAGGACTCTCCAGGATCACATCACCATCTAGAACACAGAAAATCACTAACAAGGAAATCCACACACTGATGTTGTCAGAGTTTAGGCTTTGTAATGCTTTATTTTGGCCACTAGATGTCGCCATTGGACCCTCAGGGCCTATAATTTTCACCTTAGTAATCAGCTCTATTGTTTTCACATGTATCTCGTTCTGTGCTGTGTATTTAAGCTGTGCTTCTTTCTTGGTTACAGCAACTAGCCAGTTGCTGCTGTAAGTGTTGCTCTTGTTCTAAAGTTTCCTCCCATGCCTTTTGAAGTATTTTCCTGAGTTTGTTTTTGGAAGGTTTTTCCAGAGTTTTTGTTTGAAGGTCATTGATTCTCCTTCTGGATTTCTTACTTCCTTTTTGACTGGATACTCTTCTGTTTTTGTGACTGCATTGAAGAAAGGGATTATTTTACCCTGTTTCTTTTTTTCAATAAACTCTTTGGAAGAAAACTTTAGAAAGCGTCTGACTATTGGGTTCATCCCCCTGTCTGGGGCTCAGTGGCAACTAATAAGACTTTCACACCAGAGACCCGAGTTCAAGACCTGGTCCTGACAGATGTGTCTGTAGATAATAAATAAAAGTTCTTTAATTTATCTGCATATAACTTAAAACCCTCTAAACCTGTGGAGTCTGCAGGTATTTAATTCAAGTCTGCAGAAAACTACCTACACTAGCTCATGAGAAAATTCAGCTGCATTATAGATGCATCAGTACAGATATGTATGAATATCGAATGTTGATTAGGTTCAGTGCTCATTTACTGGAACAAATAAAACTAGTATCTACTACTAGCATACATGTATTCATACTCAGAACATTTCCCTTTTCCTTTAACATTACACACACTACATGAAGACTCACCATGCACTGTGATGTTGACAGGATTACTTTTTTTCTCCAGATTCAGACTCACACCAGTAAACTCCAGTGTAGGATGTGGAGAGGAAGCTGATGTTACATGTAGATCCTGTAACTGATCCCCAGTGTGAACAATCTAACACTCTCTCACTGTGTGTGTATCGTCTCACTGTCCATCCAGCAGAGTTACTCTGGTCCTCACAGCTCAGTGAGAGAGAGTCTTTAGTAAAGTGTTGAGTTCTGCGGGGATTGATGATCAGAGACACTGGAGGAGATTCACCTTAAACAGAGAAAAGAGCCATGTAAATAAAAAATTAAAGAGGAAACATGCAATATAATTTAGGCAGAACACAAGGAATTGGCTGTATATTTAATTTTCTTTCCTTGTATGTTACCAAGAAAATGAGCACCCCCAAGGGGTGGAGACATGACAATATACAGGGGAACACAAGGAAAATCATGACAATAATCCTCTACCAGCATTTTAGGGTTCTTTAACTCCCCTTATACATATGAATAAATAAATGCTGCATTAATCTGATCTTACATTCACACTTTTCTATTCTACACTTCAACACAACAGTTAATTTTCCTCACCAGTGATCCATAGTGGCTGTGGATGGCTGTACTGTGTGTGAAGGGCTGGTTCTCCTCTCTCTCCTCTGCACATATAAACTCCTGTGTGATTAAGAGCAGCAGGACTGAGAGTGTATTTGCCTCCAGATCCTCTGCTGCTGTCTGAGAGGAGCTCCACATACACGCTATAGCCACGATTATTATTTATTCCAGTTAACCCGTCTCTGTGGGGAACAACTGTGTACCAGCTGAATGTCCAGTCTGTAGAGGAGTCTGTAACCTCACAGCTTAGGGTCACTGAGTCTCCTTCAGTCAGCCAGCTCTGTGGAGATACACTCAGTACTGCTCTCTCTGTTACACAGGAAATACATAAATGTTTTCTATATTTATTTAATACACAGTAGGAAATTTTTCATTAATGTCTAATTTTCACCTGACACACTCACCTGATACAGTCAGTGTAACAGCATCACTGGAGTGTGAGGAGCGTGAGCCTCCTCTCTCTGCTCCTCTACAGGTGTATTTACCTGTGTGGGTCACTTCAACACCACTGATTCTGTACACCTGTACACTACTGACAGGACTGTGTGAAGCATCTTTATACCAGCTGTACTGCCAGCTAGAGACACTTTCATCCTGTATGTCACATCTCAGAGTGACCGTCTCTCCACTGAACACCTGATTATCAGGATTTATGGATGTCACTGGTTTAGGTCTTACTGTAGAAAATTAAAAGGGGAAATCTAAATTGTCATGATGAATTTGACGTCATGGTGTATAATGATGATATAATAGTGTAATAGAGTAATAGTGGAATAGTGAATGTAACAGTTTGCTTTTATTAACACTGTCAGCTAATTTACAGATACAGGGACTGGACAAAATAATGTGAACGCCCATTGTTATAAAGATTAATATTATTTGTGTATGCTGCCCTGAAAAAATAAATATTGTGATTAAAATTTTTATTTATTTTTTCTTACTATATATTGTCTAATTTGCATAGCAGTATAAAAACAGTCATTCTCAGCAGTGGTTCATTTAAGACATGAAATGAAACTTTTCAGACTTCTAAAGGAGACAGATGGTGGGAGCATGTTTATCAGGAGTATCTGTAACCTTTACAGTCCAACTCTTCGGTGTTTCAAGAGCAGCAGTGTCCATGATTATGACTGTGTATAGAAAGCATGGCAGGACTTCATCAGAGAAGAAGAATAATGGACAAAAATCAAAATTTAATGATAGGTACTGTCCAACTCTAGCAAGAATGGTGTCCAAACAACACAAAACTACTGCAGCAAAAGTGACAGCAGAACTTAATATCCACCTTAAAGATCCTGTTTCCACAAAAACAGTCTGCAGAGAACTTTACAAAGCCAACATCCATGGAAGAGTTGCAATTTCTAAACCATTAATCACACACACCAATGAAAAATTGTGAAAAAAGATGGTGTCATGATCATAAAACCTGGACAGCTGAAGACGGGAAAATTTGAGTGATATGGTCTGAGGAATCCTCATTTACATTATTCCTAACAGTAGGTCACCCATACACACAACCAACACAGTTCAGTCTTGGTTTGAGGAGCACCAGTATGAACCATTGTGGGAAATTTTGGAGAGAAGTGTGAGAAGCAGGTTTCCTGCTCCAACCTCTCTGAAGCAACTAGAAGATATTCTGCTAGATGAATGGTACAGAATTCTACTAGAAGATGTTCATAATGATTGTACATGTGTCTAATTGCACATTTTCATGTGTCTCCAGAAATCCTCACACATTCCCCCTGAAACAGTCAGTGTAACTAGAATCTGTCAGCAGTCATGATAACTTACAGAAACACTGTACAATTTTACACAGCCCTGTTTCACTACAAAAACCAACTAAGACCTGAGTAACAATTACAAATATTAAATATGCAGAGTTACTCTTTCCACACTGAAGTACTGATTATTGTCCTATAACAGCATGTCCTCATGTGTTTTATTCCTTTTAAAACACAGAAATAAACCAATATTTACAATTTCTATTATTCTATTATTGTTGAGGAATCTCTGCAAACAATCTATTTTTCCTCACTCCTTTAATGAATAAATATATTCATTGTTTGTTTGCTTTTGTTTTGTAAATAAAATGTTTTTAAAATGTTGCAGTGGATATCAGCAGCTACAAATGACAAATAATTTTAATCATATGCATTTCAAGATTATTGTAAAACATAACAATAAAAAGAAATTACAAGGAATTACAATTAACCAATATTTATTTCTTAACTCTTCTAACATACCTGTGATCAAAGTAGAGGAAAAAATCATGACATACCTCTCACTGTAATCTTGACAGGATCACTGAACTCTGTGTAGTAGTAGTAGTAGTAGTGGTTGTTTATCCTGTTTGCCCAACACTGGTACTCGGTATCTCCTGCATTATCCTCCGTCACTTTAAGTGTGTTCTCTTGTGCACTATTCTGTAACCACTGATTATTTTTGTACCAGTGAAACTCCCATCCAGTCTCCTGCTGCAGCTCACAGCTCAGAGTGACGGTGTCTCCAGTGTAGACGGAGCTCTGAGGATTCACTTTTCACAGTCGCTTTGGGTTTTGCTGTTGGTATGAAAAGATGAAGGAGTCAGAGCTGCTTTTCACTTTACAACATAAGCAGTAGATTCACTGTGTCTAACAGATGCTTTGTGTCTAAAACACACATTTATATTTAACATTTAATACAAGATGTTACAGTTGTATATTTTCTTACATGGCTGATATTCAGTATATTTTCTATGGAACAAAATTCATGATTGGACTGAAGTGTAGAAACACTGTATTTGCTGATTTTAGATTGCTCTTTAATGGATCCCTTCACCACCATCTGAATCTGCATTTTCTTAAAAATGAGTAAAATCATGTCTTCATGCAGTAAAGCTATGACAGAGGACTTTTTCCAAAAATCTACAGGCATTCTGTAGCTGAACATAATCATCTAGCTGAGGAACATTAAGGATCATTTTCAATTCAGGGCCAACCATCAAAGCAGGAAAAGTCTGGGTTTTTTTGTTGAAGACTAAATGGGGCTCTGTATGCATGTCCATTCAAGTACTTGAAATGATATGAAAGTATATTATATACAATCTGATGTTTGTCTTTTGTCTTAAAACAATAAGCTATTTGCTGAATATCTGTAAAACTGTCCGTAATTGCTAAAACTGGTTTCTGGAAAACAGCCAAACATGATGGATAATCAGGTATTGACCAAATATTAGTTTTTTCTGCTAATACTATATGTTCAGGTCAAGTCCACCTTTATTTACAGAGCACATTTTAAATTCTTATTTTTACACATCAATTAAATAGACAAAGACAGTTAAGAGAGTTGTGCATAATAATAATAATAATAATAATAATAATAATAATCTATTAAAGGATCTATTCAGAAGCTAAAGATTTTTAAGGTAAAGCTAAATTTTTTTTAAAAAAGTTTTAAAGGTGGTGATTAAATAAGACGCCCACAGAGAAAAGTGCTCAAAGAGCGACACCACATAAGAACTGAGCATTATCAAGAGAGAAAGTACAAGATTACAAGAAAACACAAGATTTATTGAAAAGGAAACTTAATCTAAAACCCAGATGCTACTGAAAAAGACATGATGATGGGTTCTATGAAAGAAATTGGTGTCTACTAGACAGGGAAGTGAAAGTCAACATTAAAGAAACAGGGACTCAGTTACTGACAGCTCAAAATCTGAACCCTAAAAATAAGTTTAACATATTAAATAAGAAATAAAAACACCCACAGACTCACCTGATACAGTCAGTGTAACATCATCACTGATCTCTGAGCTCTGAGAATCACTCTTATGTCCTCTGCAGGTGTAGGTACCACTGTCTGAGTCTTTAACAGTCCAGATACTGAACTCCTGTCTTGTGCTGTCTGTGTAGAATCTCTCCCATCCATCTATATAGAGTTCATTATTATTTTTCTTCCAGCTGTAAGTCCACTGAGTGTCTCCTCCTCCCTGTATGCCACATCTGAGAGTAACAGTCTCTCCAATGAACACATGTTTTATCAGGTGTTATGGACACCACAGCTTTAGGACTCCCTATAAAACATTCTGTTGTTAATAAACCTTACATAAAGTCATTCCCAAGTCTACACTACTAATATCATTTTTAGAGAGAGTATGAGTACATGTTTTTGTTACTTGTTGATACTGATATGTGTAACCTACTTAATATTAAGAAATCAGGGGAATCATGGAGCATTTTATTTAGCACTAGTTATGTCAGTTGCTCTCTTCTGCTGCTGTTATTAAACTTGTACTGTTTTATATTTAATATGTTAAGATATTTAAGCAGTGTAAAACTATTTGAGTTTAAAACTATTTATTCAACTCTGATGTTGCAGCCATCCTTTTATTAGAGCTATAAAAACTGCATTAATAAACAAGGAACAAATGAATAAATTGTGCACAACCTTCTCAGGAAGCAATATAAAGGATAAACTCTATATATAAATCACCTTGAGCCTGGGCCACTGGTATAAGTGAAATCAGCACTAAAAAGGGAACAGAAACAGAAGATGATGAAAATATGGAAAATATTCAGTCTATTAATGAAAACAGCAGATTTTAGACACACAGAACACACAAGATTAAATCTTATTCAGGAAAAACCCGAACCTCTTTAAATAATAAATAGGTTTTAACATTTTAAAATAAAATTATTTTATAATAAATAATTAATAGGTCACTCATCACTTTATTGCTCCCCAAAAAAAAAAATATGAAGCAGATATTAAACCAAAGACCTGTGTGTGTGAGAGGGGTGTGTGTGTGTGTGTGTGTGTGTGTGTGTGTGTGTGTGTGTGTGTGTGTGTGTGTCTGTGCGTGTGGGGGTGTGTCTGTGTGTGTCCGTGTGTGTGCGTGTTGAGCTCTGCATTTCATGATCCGTGATGATACAGCATGCCCAGCAGAGGGAGGTGTTTATGTCTTTATTCTCTTATTTTTATGTTAGGTGTTTAAAATGTCCATAATTAGCACAATATTTTTTTTTTGTTTAATTATTATATTTAAAAAGTATCATACTTCATATTTATTGTTAACTTAAATTTTCAGATATTGATAATCAGTCTTGTCTTTTTTTATTCTTTATTTTATTTAACATTTTTCTCTTTTAGTATGTTAGAACTTTTTTTATTTTCCATTGCTTTTTGGAATATATGAGAACAATCAGGTGTGTGTGGGATATCTGAAACAGTGTGTTAGAGTGTGTGAAGTGAAGTGAAGCTGATTATTCATGAATCATAAAATTGCTGCAACCTTAGTGTCTGCTTAAAGATTTTTACTAACAGCTGGGCTATACAGCGGATTAATAAAGTTAAAGGTGTTAAAGGATTGGTGAAAACATAACTTTTATCCTTTGGCTTATTGCAAATTTTGGACTGTAGTTGATGATTTTTGGCTGGTTCTGGAAAATGTGTTGTATTAGGTAATGTTAGTAACATCATAAAGAGAGATAGAAATAAAATCTTTACTGTGTCCTGTGTTCACTACCATGTATATGTTCATGTGTCCAATCCCAGTTAAATAAGATGATAATGTATGCAGGGGAATATCTAGTGATGGGGAAAAGAAGAACAGGAAAGGGAACTGGAAGCAGATTGGACGATTAAAGGTGTGGTAAGATCTGTCTGAGGCTCTTTGCCCAGAAGTGAAGGAGGAAATCCAGATTAGAAGACCAAGGTTACGTGATATTAAAAAAAAAAAAAGCCCTAACTTTACCCTCTCCTTACCAGCAGGAGAGACAGGATGACATCAGCAGAGAAGCTACAAATATAACCACACGATGGCGGCACAGACATGGACAGTGAGGAGGAGGATGCCTCTATAGATTATACAGACAAACAACAAATGGAGAGAATGAAGCACATCATGTAAACTTGAGAGCCATCAAAGCCATGATAATGCACGTAACATGAAAAGACATGACTATGTTTTCACAGAAACCATGGGACTTTAGCCACACAACATTGTTCTTAATATCCTTAATGAAAACTCTACATCAAAAAGACCAGAAGTTACTAAACCAAGTTGTGGGCCTGAACAAGAAACCAAGGCCTGAATTTAAAGAAAACATCATCCAACATTTTAGTGACAATAAAAGAAAGATAAAGACTGTGAACTTTCTGTGGTGTGATTCACTCTGTAAGGGGATTAATTAACAGGGATATTGAACCTTCACCTTATTTGCATCCCACTATAGACAATTTCATATCTGCAGAAAACACAATGTGTATAAAATATTTCAGCCCGGAATAGCACACATCCCTAGTTCCACAGGCCTATTTCAATACCACTAAAATGGAGTTTATTGACATGGCAGAAAGTAAGGAAATGTACAGTCTAATAAACATAGACAAATTTTCTAGATTGGTGGAGGCCTTTCCATCCAACTACAGTGACACAAAGACAGTTGCTAAATGTTTTCACCAGGAAATTAATTCCAAAATTTGGCATTCCTAAAAAGATTATCCAAGACAATCAGCAGCCATTCTGTAAACAGTGTTATTAGCTGCCCAACAAAAAAAAATGCATTAAACATAAGCTCTCCTGTGGGCACTCCTGTGACCTGTAGATCGAGCAAATGAGTTGTCAAACTACTTGAAAGGAGTAACTTCTTTATATTCAGTGGTTAAGGTGTTGGACTACTGATCAGAAGGGTGGGAGTTTAAAAACCCCGGGCCACCAAGCTGCCATTGTCGGCCATCATCTGCTCAGATGTAAATTTAAAAAAAGATAAATGTAAGTTGCTCTGGATAAGAGTGTGTGCCAAATGCTGTAAATGTATCTTTGCAGCAGGATATGATCATAATTCAGAGTAAACTATTGAATTAAAAGGGAATTGCAAAGTGGATAGTAAATCATTGGGATGAATTAAGGAAAACTAACACCAGGAGCAAGTTGTTAGTTGCAGGGCTTTTATCAAAGTAAGGAGGGAATGGTGGCTCTGGAACATATTGATAAATCAAGTTATAATTGTGAGTTATTTCTGAATGAAACATTTGAGGGGGTTTTTAATAAATAAAATCATAGTTCTAACCACTTCGGTTTACTGCAATTCAGAATATAGATATACTGTTAGCCAAGGAAAACACAGTGTCTGCAGGTGTAATGAGACCTGTTGTACTTATATTTCACATGAAGGAAGTCTCACAGACATGGACCAGAGGACCATGCTACCCCCTTGAAACCACTTGGATAGCTTGTATCCTGGCTAGGGGCATGGTACCATGTTGTAATAATAATTATTGCTCTCATTCTTACTGTGTTCTTGATTCTGTGTTCACTATCATGTATATGGGCCCTTTTGTCCAATCCAGTGGGTTTAAATTTTATTAACAAAGGCGATGACAAAAAAAAATTTGTTAACGACCATTTTTTCTGTGACTAAGACGAGACGAGACTAAGACGGGAAACTAATATCTGATGATAAAAAAATAAGAAATTTAAGACATTTCTTTGTTAACGAGACGAGACTGGACTAAAAAGCTTTTTTTTTTAGGAGTATCGGACATTCATAATAAATGATCTCTTTGTATTGGCTAACGTCTTTAAAAATGTGTGTCCCTGTCACTGGACTGGATAAGGGGCGTTAGCGGGAAGGCTAAATAAAATCCACCAGGCCTGGTGAGCTGCAGTGGCTTCAGCACCTGAAGCTTTAGGAAGAAAAGGAAGAACTGATATATGGAAGCAATTCTGTTATAATTCCTCTGAAAAAAAAAACATTGTGCACTGTCACAGAAAATGGAGAGAAGCCCTGTGGCTATAAAATAGGCAGAAAGAACACCACGAATATTAAGAGGCATCTGAAGGAGCATAACCCTGCTATTTATGCAGCTTCTGTCACGGAAAGTCAACTATTTAGTCTTATTTAAGTACTTTTTCTTAACGTGAGGTCAGTGTTACTGGACGTGTCCACAGGGAAATTCACTAGCAAGTTTTATGTTTTTACATTTTAGCTTTCTGTTAATTAACGTCAGTTAGCTAGCCTTACTGCATAGTTCTGAGTTTTTTCCCTATTTACATTCTGGAGAAGTTGACGCTCCCCTATCTGAGATGACAGATTTCATAAAAATGTTATTTTGCTTCCAAATGTACACCTTAATGGTTATTATACTGTAAATACTGTTAGCAGACAAAGGTATGTTAGTAATATATGTTCAGCTGCTTTTGAACATCTGTCTGTTTATTGCACATTTATTTGAAGTTTCAGGGAAAAAAAATGCAGTTTTTCCATAACAGCTAAAGAAAATATTTTTGGTTTTTACTTGATACTTGAACTATAGATCACTTTTACCGATCCTTAATGTATGATCCTACCTTATAAATTAGCAAGGCCAGCACAGCAGGCTGATCTCCAACTAGGAAAAAGTGATATGTAGAGCTGCACAAGTGTTAAAAATGCAGTGTTAATATAGCTTTTTATCTTCATTCAAATAACTCATAAGCTTCATTGGTCTAAAGAGAGAAAAATTATAATGACTATTTTTGTCTAAACACTACATAGAGAATTAACAAATTTAAAGCTGGTCACTGCAGTTTGACTGAAACTAATGGGCCCAAAACTTGACAAAAATGCAATGACTTTTCATCGACAAAAAAAAAAACTATTTAAGACAAAAATGACTAAAATGTGACTAAGACTAATAACCATTTTTCATCTTCTGAAGATAAAGACTAAGACTAAATAAAAAATGGCTGTCAAAATTAACACTGGCCCCCAAACCCAGTTAAATAAGGGAACAGTGTATGCAGGGGATAAACTAGTGATAGGGAAGAAAGAGGAACTAGAAAGGGATTTGCAGATAACTAAATATGGAACAAACTAATGCTGACAAAACCAGCAGTAGGCAGATTTCCCAGATACAGTGGGGCAAAAATGTATTTAGTCAGCCACCAATTGTGCAAGTTCTCCCACTTAAAAAAATGAGAAAGGCCTGTAATTTTCATCATAGGGGACATTTCAACTATGAGAGATAGAATGAGAAAAAAAAATCCAGAAAATCAGTGGTCCCGTGCAGTCTGATTTCATTCATTGTCTGCCGCTTATCCGAACTACACTCGGGTCGCGTGGAGCCTGTGCCTATCTCAGGCGTCATAGGGCATCAAGGCAGGATACACCCTGGATGGAGTGCCAACCCATCGCAGGGCACACACACACTCTCATTCACTCACGCAATCACACACTACGGACAATTTAGAGATGCCAATCAAGCTACCATGCATGTCTTTGGACTGGGGGACGAAACCGGAGTACCCGGAGGAAACCCCCGAGGCACGGGGAGAACATGCAAACTCCACACACACATGGCGAAGGCGGGAATCGAACCCCCAACCCTGGAGGTGTGAGGCCCAAAAGTGCTAACCACTAAGCCACCGTGCCCCCCATTGTCTGATTTCTAAAGAATTTATTTGCAAATTATTGTGGAAAATAAGTATTTGGTCACCTACAAAAAAGCAAGATTTCTGGCTCTCACAGACCTATAACTTCTTCTTTAAGAAGCTCCTCTGTCCTCCAATCGTTACCTGTATTAATGGCACCTGTTTGAACTTGTTATCAGTAAAAAAAGACACCTGTCCACAACCTCAAACAGTCAGACTCCAAATTCCACTATGGCCAAGACCCCAAAAAGCTGTCAAAGGACCCGCAGAAACAAAATTGTAGACCTGCACCAAGCTGGGAAGACTGAATCTGCAATAGGTAAGCAGCTTGGTGTGAAGAAATCAACTGTGGGAGCAATTATTAGAAAATGGAAGACATACAAGACCACTGATAATCTCCCTTGATCTGGGGCTCCACGCAAGATCTCACCACGTGGGGTCAAAATGATCACAAGAACGGTGAGCAAAAATCCCAGAACCACACGGGGAGACCTAGTGAATGACCTGCAGAGAGCTGGGACCAAAGTAACAAAGGCTACCATCAGTAACACACTACGCCGCCAGGGACTCAAATCCTGCAGTGCCAGACGTGTCCCCCTGCTTAAGCCAGTACATGTCCGGGCCCGTCTGAAGTTTGCTAGAGAGCATTTGGATGATCCAGAAGAGGATTGGGAGAATGTCATATGGTCAGATGAAACCAAAATAGAACTTTTTGGTAAAAACTCAACTTGTCGTGATTGGAGGAAAAAGAATGCTGAGTTGCATCCAAAGAACACCATACCTACTGTGAAGCATGGGG
>JAUCMX010000005.1:5933560-5949767 GCA_033459395.1 Hemibagrus guttatus | reverse complement strand
TTTTTGTTACTATATATTGTCTAATTTGCATACCAGTATAAAAACAGTCGTGCTCAGCAGTGGTTCATTTAAGACATTGCTGAAATGAAACTTTTCAGACTTCTAAAGGAGACAGATGGTGGGAGCATGTTTATCAGGAGTATCTGTAACCTTTACAGTCCAACTCTTCGGTGTTTCAAGAGCAGCAGTGTCCATGATTATGACTGTGTATAGAAAGCATGGCAGGACTTCATCAGAGAAGAAGAATAATGGACAAAAATCTAAATTTAATGATAGGTACTGTCCAACTCTAGCAAGAATGGTGTCCAAACAACACAAAACTACTGCAGCAAAAGTGACAGCAGAACTTAATATCCACCTTAAAGATCCTGTTTCTACAAAAACAGTCTGCAGAGAACTTTTCAAAGCCAACATCCATGGAAGAGTTGCAATTTCTAAACCATTAATCACACACACCAATGCAAAATTGTGAAAAAAGATGGTGTCATGATCATAAAACCTGGACAGCTAAAGACTGGAAATGAGTGATATGGTCTGAGGAATCCTCATTTACATTATTCCTAACAGCAGGTCACCCATACACACAACCAAAACAGTTCAGTCTTGGTTTGAGGAGCACCAGTATAAACCATTGTGTGAAATTTTGGAGAGAAGTGTGAGAAGCAGGTTTCCTGCTCCAACCTCTCTGAAGCAACTAGAAGATATTCTGCTAGATGAATGGTACAGAATTCTACTAGAAGATGTTCATAATGATTGTACATGTGTCTAATTGCACATTTTCATGTGTCTCCAGAAATCCTCACACACTCACCTGATACAGTCAGTGTAACTAGAATCTGTCAGCAGTCATGATAACTTACAGAAACACTGTACAATTTTACACAGCCCTGTTTCACTACAAAAACCAACTAAGACCTGAGTAACAATTACAAATATTAGATATGCAGAGTTACTCTTTCCACACTGAAGTACTGATTATTGTCCTATAACAGCATGTCCTCATGTGTTTTATTCCTTTTAAAACACAGAAATAAGCCAATATTTACAATTTCTATTATTCTATTGTTGTTGAGGAATCTCTGCAAACAATCTATTTTTCCTCACTCCTTTAATGAATAAATATATTCATTGTTTGTTTGCTTTTGTTTTGTAAATAAAATGTTTTTGAAATGTTGCAGTGGATATCAGCAGCTACAAATGACAAATAATTTTAATCATATGCATTTCAAGATTATTGTGAACATAACAATAAAAAGAAATAACAAGGAATTACAGTTAACCAATATTTATTTCTTAACTCTTCTAACATACCTGTGATCAAAGTAGAGGAAAAAATCCTAACATACCTCTCACTGTAATCTTGACAGGATCACTGAGCTCTGTGGAGTAGTAGTAGTGGTAGCGGTTGTTTATCCTGATTACCCGACACTGGTACTCTGTTTCTCCTGCATTATCCTCTGTCACTTTAAGTGTATTCTCTTGTTCACTATTCTGTAACCACTGATTATTTTTGTACCACTGAAACTCCCATCCAGTCTCCTGCTGCAGCTCACAGCTCAGAGTGACGGTGTCTCCAGTGTAGACGGAGCTCTGAGGATTCACTCTCACAGTCGGTTTGGGTTTTGCTGTTGGTATGAAATGATGAAGGAGTCAGAGCTGCTTTTCACTTTACAACATAAGCAGTAGATTCACTGTGTCTAACAGATGCTTTGTGTCTAAAACAAACATTTATATTTAACATTTAATACAAGATGTTACAGTTGTATATTTTCTTACATGGCTGATATTCAGTATATTTTCTATGGAACAAAATTCATGATTGGACTGAAGTGTAGAAACACTGTATTTGCTGATTTTAGATTGCTCTTTAATGGTGTCACGACTCGCGCTAGAGGTGACCGCGAGAGGGAGCCATCGCCCGTGTTTTGAGTTTACTTCCGGGTGCGCGCCGGCTTTAAAAACGCTGCGCACTTCCTGGTCGGCGCGAAGTATCTTTGTCTATGGAGATTACCGAGCGTTTCGTTGTTGGATTGATTTTCGTGCATGACCTGGATTGTTTATTGATTTCTCTTTTGGATTACCTGTGTGGATTACTTACTGTTATTGAACTGGACTGTTTAACGTTTTCTCTTTTGGATTACCTGTGTGGATTACTTGCTATTGCTGAACTGGACTGTTTAAAGTTTATTCTATTGGATTATCCCTGTTATATCTATTGCTGGCGTTTTGATCTTGGACTGTTTAAGGACTTTCGTTTCTCTATCTTCCTGTTTGTTTGTATTTTCTTCTTTAATACACCATTACCGAACTTTGAGCCTGTTTTCGACTCTGTATTTGCTCGCCCCCTATCGCCAGTTCGGCGAATGGATCCAAACACTTCCGCCTTTGGCGGAGCTCCGTTACAGAATACTTCGCCAATCATGGATCCAGCGGAACTTCGCGACACCATCGTGCGGCAAGGAGCGATTATACTCTCCTGTCAGAACCAGGTGGAAGCGCTGGAGAAACAGCTATGCAGCGCGACCCTCGCCGCATCACGAGATCCGCCCGCAGCTCGCGGTGAGTCACCTCACTTAGCATTACCCGAGAAGTTTGATGGTTCTGCCGACCGCTGTCGGGGCTTTTTGCGGCAATGCAAGGTGTTTTTCGTACATCAGCCAGGGATGTATAGACAGGAAGAGACCCAGTGTGCCTTTGTACTGTCGCTGCTAACAA
This sequence comes from Hemibagrus guttatus, assembly GCA_033459395.1. Classification (NCBI taxonomy): domain Eukaryota; kingdom Metazoa; phylum Chordata; class Actinopteri; order Siluriformes; family Bagridae; genus Hemibagrus; species Hemibagrus guttatus. The sequence goes on along the minus strand of JAUCMX010000005.1, from coordinate 5,947,052 downwards.
GTAGGGCTCTGGAGTGGGCTTCCGCTGTGTGGGATGCCGACCCTCAGGTTAGGTCGTCATTTTCCTACTTTGCGGAACTAATTCGGGAGGTATTTGAGTACCTTGCGGGAGGCAAGGACATATCCACTCAGCTCATGGAGCTACGCCAGGGATCGGACACTGCGGCGGACTACGCCATCAAGTTTCGCACCCTGGCGGCCCAGTCGGGGTGGAACGACGCATCACTTAGGGCAGTGTTTCGGGCTGGACTGAACCCTGAGCTCCAGACGGAGCTAGCGTGTCGAATTGAGGCTTCTACACTGTCTCAGTTCGTAGCCACGGCCATTCGATTGGACAATCGCATGCGCCAACACCAAGCAGGGACTTCTTGCTCCACCTCGGTCCACCCCAGGACCCAATCGGGTCACCCTAGTTTCAGGGAGGAGGCTCCCGAACCCATGCAGCTGGGGAGGTCCGGGCTGGCGGAGTCGGCGCACCCACAGCGAGGGCGGATGAGACTGTGCTACAACTGCGGGGCCCCTGGACATATGAGCCCTCGGTGCCCGGAGAAGCCTCCCTCGGAGCAGGTGGGTGGCGGCTCCCTGTTCTTCAGTTTGTTGGTGCCGGTGTCACTACAGGTATCTGACCACTCTGTCTCAACCTCAGCTCTAATTGACTCCGGGGCGGCGGTCAATCTTATCGACGGGGCATTGGTGGAGAAGCTCGGAATCCCCACCTTCCCCTGCGTGCCACCTCTTAAGATTACGGCTATTGACAGTCAGCCGATAGGGGAGGGCTATCTCAAAAGCCAAACCGAACTGCTGGAGTTCCGAGTAGGCTTATTCCATCGTGAACGTCTGGCGTTCTACATCACCTCCTCAAAGGTCAACCCCGTCATTCTGGGGTTCCCGTGGCTCCGGCGTCATGACCCCCAAATCTCCTGGCGCTCGGGGGAGCTGGTACGCTGGTCACACGCCTGCGCAGAAAGGTGTCTGCAGAACCTGGTATCTAGGCCCTGCAGGACCACATGTGTGAGGGAGACGTCTCCCCCTACCCCGGGTCACCTTCCACAAGCTTACACAGAGTTCAGGGAGGTCTTCTGCAAGGAGAGGGCAGCTCGACTGCCGGCGCACCAACCCTGGGATTGTGCCATCGACCTGCTGCCTAATGCCTCTCCTCCTAGGGGGCGGGTTTACCCCCTCTCGTTACCTGAGTCTAAAACTATGGAGGAGTATATAGAGGCCGCCCTGGCAGCAGGCCACATTCGGCCCTCCACGTCCCCGGCTGCGGCAAGTTTTTTCTTCGTGGGAAAGAAAGATGGAGGCCTACGGCCGTGTATAGACTATCGGGGATTGAATGCCATTACCGTTCCATACCCCTATCCTCTGCCCTTGGTTCCTGCAGCACTGGAGCAACTAAGAGGGGCGAGGATTTTTACAAAACTCGATCTCCGGAGCGCTTATAACCTAGTCCGGATTCGCAAGGGGGATGAATGGAAGACAGCGTTTCATACAACTCATGGTCACTATGAATACCGAGTTATGCCTTTCGGTCTCACCAACGCCCCCGCAGTCTTCCAAGCCCTTATAAATGGAGTATTTCACGATCTTCTGGGGAGATGGGTCATCGCCTACATCGACGACATCCTCGTGTACTCCAACTCCCCCGAGGAACATGTACGACACGTCCGAGAGGTGCTATCCCGGTTGCAGCGGCATCATCTGTACGTGAAGTTGGAAAAGTGTGAGTTCCACCGGACCACAGTGACTTTCTTGGGCTACGTGATCTCACAACGGGGCGTGGAGTTGGACGCCGTCAAGGTCCGGTCAGTCACGGAATGGCCTGCCCCCACCACAATACGGGAGTTGCAGCGGTTCCTAGGGTTCGCTAACTTCTACAGGCGGTTCATACGAAACTACAGTACGGTGGCAGGTCCACTAACATCCCTACTGAGGGGGAAGCCCAAGAGATTGTCATGGACAGACCAGGCTCGGGCGGCCTTCCAGCAGCTTAAGGACTGCTTCACCTCGGCCCCCATTCTACGGCACCCGGACCCTGACTTACCCTTTGTGGTGGAGGTGGACGCCTCCAGTAGCGGCCTCGGGGCCATTCTTTCTCAGCGTCATGGAGAACTGGGAAAGCTTCATCCTTGTGCTTTCTATTCACGGAAGTTAACGGCCGCAGAGGCAAATTACGATGTTGGCAACAGAGAGCTATTGGCCATCAAGGCAGCACTGGAGGAGTGGCGTCACTGGCTGGAGGGAGCACGTCACCCATTCCAGGTGCTCACTGATCACCGCGACCTGGAGTACCTTTGTGGCGCCAAGCGCCTGAACCCGCGGCAGGCCAGATGGGCCTTGTTTTTTACCCGCTTCCGGTTCATGGTGACGTACCGCCCTGGGTCCAAGAACGGGAAGGCCGACGCTCTCTCCAGGAGATTCGAGACCGCCAGCGATCCTGTCCTAGTTGAGCCCATCCTGCCGGCGACTGCCATTCTGGCTCCGGTCCGGTGGAACCTCGTGGAGGAGATTCAGCGTTCCCATGCCGATGATCCGCCTCCTGCGGGGTGTCCGCCGACCAAAATATTTGTGCCTCCCCCGTTTCGCCTGCAGGTAATGCAGTGGATGCATGAGGCCCCCAGCTCCGGTCATCCCGGGATTCGGCGAACTACACAGCTCGTCCGCCGTCGCTTCTGGTGGCTCTCCCTGGCCTCAGATGTGGAGGGGTACGTTCGGTCATGCCCCACCTGCGCTCAGGCACGGACCAGTCGCCAACTCCCGGAGGGGTTGCTGGAGCCCCTTCCGATTCCTCAACGCCCCTGGTCTCACCTATCGGTGGATTTCCTAACGGATTTGCCTGACTCAGGAGGCTATACAACAGTTCTGGTGGTAGTGGACCGCTTCTCTAAAGGATGTAAACTGATCCCCCTCAAGGGGTTGCCTTCGGCCATGCAGACGGCCGAGGCTTTGTTCCTACACGTGTTTCGGAACTTTGGTCTTCCTGAAGACATTGTGTCGGACCGGGGGTCACAGTTTACCTCCCGGGTGTGGGGAGCGTTGTGTGCATGACTAGATATCGGAGTTAGCCTAAGTTCTGGCTATCACCCCCAGTCCAATGGCCAGGCGGAGCGCCTCAACCAGGAGATTGGCCGGTTCCTCAGGTCTTACTGCAGCAGGGAGCAGCAGCGGTGGAGTGAGTTTCTGCCTTGGGCGGAGTACGCCCAGAACTCCCTCATCCACTCCTCGACGGGACTAACCCCGTTTCAATGCGTACTGGGATATCAGCCGCCTCTATTCCCCTGGTCAGGGGAGCCTTCCGACGTCCCAGCTGTGGAGGAGTGGTACCAACGGAGCCAGGAGGTCTGGGAGAGGGCACATGTACGTCTTCAGCGGGCGGTGCGTAGTCAGAGGATACAGGCCGACCGGCGTCGCCGTCCACACCCTTCTTACCAGGTGGGCCAGCGGGTGTGGCTGTCCACACGGAATCTCCGTCTCAAACTGCCGTGCCGCAAACTCAATCCCAGGTTCATCGGCCCGTTTGAGATAATCCGGCAGGTCAACCCAGTGGCGTATCGGCTGCGGCTCCCAGCGGCGTATCGTATCTGCCCTACGTTCCACATGTCTCTTCTCAAGCCTGCTTATCCTTTGGCTGAGGGAGCACCGGACAGCGGGGAGCCACCACCACCGCTGGACATCGAGGTGTCCCCGGCATACCGGGTACGTGCCCTCTTGGACTCCAGACGGGTCCGGTCGCGGATCCAGTACCTCGTGGACTGGGAGGGGTACGGAGTCAAGGAACGTTCATGGGTGAACGCTGTTGACATCCTAGATCCCTCCCTCATGGAGGACTTCCATCGCGACCACCCGAACAAGCCTGCGCCACGTCCCAGGGGTCGTCCGCGGCGTGGGACCCCAGGAGGTGTCCCTAGAGGGGGGGGCTCTGTCACGACTCGCGCTAGAGGTGACCGCGAGAGGGAGCCATCGCCCGTGTTTTGAGTTTACTTCTGGGTGCGCGCCGGCTTTAAAAACGCTGCGCACTTCCTGGTCGGCACGAAGTATCTTTGTCTATGGAGATTACCGAGCGTTTCGTTGTTGGATTGATTTTCGTGCATGACCTGGATTGTTTATTGATTTCTCTTTTGGATTACCTGTGTGGATTACTTACTGTTATTGAACTGGACTGTTTAACATTTTCTCTTTTGGATTGCCTGTGTGGATTACTTGCTATTGCTGAACTGGACTGTTTAAAGTTTATTCTATTGGATTATCCCTGTTATATCTATTGCTGGCGTTTTGATCTTGGACTGTTTAAGGACTTTCGTTTCTCTATCTTCCTGTTTGTTTGTACTTTCTTCTTTAATACACCATTACCGAACTTTGAGCCTGTTTTCGACTCTGTCTTTGCTCGCCCCCTATCGCCAGTTCAGCGAATGGATCCAAACACTTCCGCCTTCGGCGGAGCTCCGTTACAAATGGATCCCTTCACCACCATCTGAATCTGCATTTTCTTAAAAATGAGTAAAATCAGGTCTTCATGCAGTAAAGCTATGACAGAGGACTTTTTCCAAAAATCTACAGGCATTCTGTAGCTGAACATAATCATCTAGCTGAGGAACATTAAGGATCATTTTCAATTCAGTCCAACCATCAAAGCAGGAAAAGTCTGTGTTTTTTGTTGAAGACTAAATGTGCTCTGTATGCATGTCCATTCAAGTACTTGAAATGATATGAAAGTATATTATATACAATCTGATGTTTGTCTTTTGTCTTAAAACAATAAGCTATTTGCTGAATATCTGTAAAACTGTCCGTAATTGCTAAAACTGGTTTCTGGAAAACAGCCAAACATGATGGATAATCAGGTATTGACCAAATATTAGTTTTTTCTGCTAATACTATATGTTCAGGTCAAGTCCACCTTTATTTACAGAGCACATTTTAAATTCTTATTTTTACACATCAATTTAATAGACAAAGACAGTTAAGAGAGTTGTGCATAATAATAATGATGATGATGATGATGATGATGATGATGATGATGATGATGATGATGATGATGATGATGATGATGATGATGATGATGATGATGATAATAATAATAATAATAATAATAATCTATTAAAGGACCTATTCAGAAGCTAAAGATTTTTAAAGAAGTTTTAAAGGTGGTGATTAAATACGACGACCACAGAGAAAAGTGCTCAAAGAGCGACACCACATGAGAACTAAGCATTAACATATTAAATAAGAAATAAAAACACCCACAGACTCACCTGATACAGTCAGTGTAACAGCATCACTGATCTCTGAGCTCTGAGAATCACTCTTATGTCCTCTGCAGGTGTAGGTACCACTGTCTGAGTCTTTAACAGACTGGATTCTGAACTCCTGTCTTGTTCTGTCTCTGTAGACTCTTCCTCTACTCTCTGTGAGTTCATTATTATTTATCTTCCAGCTGTAAGTCCACTGAGTGTCTCCTCCTCCCTGTATGTCACATCTGAGAGTAACAATCGCTCCAATGAACACATGTGTGTCAGGTGTTATGGACACCACAGCTTTAGGACTCCCTATAAAACATTCTGTTGTTAATAAACCTTACATAAAGTCATTCCCAAGTCTACACTACTAATATCATTTTTAGAGAGAGTATGAGTACATGTTTTTGTTACTTGTTGATGCTGATATGTGTAACCTACTTAATATTAAGAAATCAGGGGAATCATGGAGCATTTTATTTAGCACTAGTTATGTCAGTTGCTCTCTTCTGCTGCTGTTATTAAACTTGTACTGTTTTATATTTAATATGTTAAGATATTTAAGCAGTGTAAAACTATTTGAGTTTAAAACTATTTATTCAACTCTGATGTTGCAGCCATCCTTTTATTAGAGCTATAAAAACTGCATTAATAAACAAGGAACAAATGAATAAATTGTGCACAACCTTCTCAGGAAGCAATATAAAGGATAAACTCTATATATAAATCACCTTGAGCCTGGGCCACTGGTATAAGTGAAATCAGCACTAAAAAGGGAACAGAAACAGAAGATGATGAAAATATGGAAAATATTCAGTCTATTAATGAAAACAGCAGATTTTAGACACACAGAACACACAAGATTAAATCTTCTTCAGGAAACCTGAACCTCTTTAAATAATAAATAGGTTTTAACATTTTAAAATAATATTATTTTATAATAAATAATTAATAGGTCACTCATCACTTTATTGCTCCCCGAAAAAACAAATATGAAGCAGATATTAAACCAAAGACCTGTGTGTGTGTGTGTGTGTGTGTGTGTGTTGAGCTCTGCATTTCATGATCCGTGATGATACAGCATGCCCAGCAGAGGGCGCTGTTTATGTCTTTATTCTCTTATTTTTATGTTAGGTGTTTAAAATGTCCATAATTAGCACAATATTTTTCATTGTTTAATTATTATATTTAAAAAGTATCATACTTCATATTTATTGTTAACTTAAATTTTCAGATATTGATAATCAGTCTTGTCTTTTTTTATTCATTTTTCTCTTTTAGTATGTTAGAACTTTTTTTATTTTCCATTGTTTTTGGAATATATGAGAATAGTCAGGTGTGTGTGGGATATCTGAAACAGTGTGTTAGAGTGTGTGAAGTGAAGTGAAGCTGATTATTCATGAATTATAAAATTGCTGCAACCTTAGTGTCTGCTTAAAGATTTTTACTAACAGCTGGGCTATACAGCGGATTAATAAAGTTAAAGGTGTTAAAGGATTGGTGAAAACATAACTTTTATCCTTTGGCTTATTGCAAATTTTGGACTGTAGTTGATGTTTTTTGGCTGGTTCTGGAAAATGTGTTGTATTAGGTAATGTCAGTAACATCATAAAGAGAGACAGAAATAAAATCTTTACTGTGTCCTGTGTTCACTACCATGTATATGTTCATGTGTCCAATCCCAGTTAAATAAGATGATAATGTAAGCAGGGGAATATCTAGTGATGGGGAAAAGATGAACAGAAAAGGGAACTGGAAGCAGATTGGACGATTAAAGGTGTGGTAAGATCTGTCTGAGGTTCTTTGCCCAGAAGTGAAGGAGGAAATCCAGATTAGAAGACCAAAGTTACGTGATAAATAAAATCATAGTTCTAACCACTTCAGTTTACTGCAATTCAGAATATAGATATACTGTTAGCCAAGGAAAACACAGTGTCTGCAGGTGTAATGAGACCTGTTGTACTTATATTTCACATGAAGGAAGTCTCACAGACATGGACCAGAGGACCATGCTACCCCCTTGAAACCACTTGGATAGCTTGTATCCTGGCTAGGGGCATGATACCATGTTGTAATAATAATTATTGATCTCATCCTTATAGTGTTCTTGATTCTGTGTTCACTATCATGTATATGTTCTTGTGTCCAATCCAGTGTTAATTTCATTAACAAAGGCGATGACGAAAAATATTTGTTAACTACCTTTTAAATATCTGATGATAAAAACTATGAGGAAATTTAAGACGATTCTTTGTTAACGAGACGAGACTGGACTAAAATGCTTTTTTTTTTAGGAGTATCGGACATTCATAATAAATGATCTCTTTGTATCGGCCAACGTCTTTAAAAATGTGTGTCCCTGTCACTGGACTGGATAAGGGGCATTTGTATCTCAGACAGTTAGCGGAAAGGCTAAATAAACTCCAACTGGCCTGGTGAGCTGCAGTGGCTTCAGCACCTGAAGCTTTAGGAGGAAAAGGAAGAACTGATATATGGAAGCATTTCTGTTATAATTCCTCTGAAGAAAAAAACATTGTGCACTGTCACAGAAAATGGAGAGAAGCCCTGTGTCTATAAAATAGGCGTAAAGAACACCACGAATCTTAAGAGGCATCTGAAGGATCATCACCCTGCTATTTATGCAGCTTCTGTCACGGAAAGTCAACTATTTAGTCTTATTTAAGTACTTTTTGTTGACGTGAGGTCAGTGTTACTGGACGTGTCCACAGGGAAATTCACTAGCAAGTTTTATGTTTTTACGTTTTAGCTTTCTGTTAATTAACGTCAGTTAGCTAGCCTTACTGCACAGTTCTGAGGCTTTCATCAATGTACAATGCTTCATTATATATTGTACAACAGTTCTGCTTTTCTGCAGCATTCAGTTCTGTTTCTAATGAAATCTGTATCACGTGCTGTAGCAAGATTATTTAGGCCATAGTGTCAGGAGTAGCTGGACAGTAGCTGCCCGGGGAGGGCGCTGGCAGGAGAATACTGGAAGCCTGTTTATGTTTGTGTGTTTCCTGCCTATTGTTCTCCACCCTGATTGACCCACCAATCTGAAGACCCAGCGGGATTCTTCAGCTACTTCCTGAACATGGCGAGGTTTGCAGTCCGTCAGCTGAGGACATCCGGCAGACCACCTGCCTCGAAGAGAGCCGAGCAGGTGGCTTCCCGTTCCCATTTCCCCAGGGTGGTGCCTCTTTCCGGTTGGTTGAGGACGTTGCTTCGCGATGGGAATGCCACGGAGGACGCTGCCTCGCGATGGGATTGCCGTGGAGGACGTCGCTTCGCAATGGGATTGCTGCGGAGAACGCCACTCGACACCGTGTTTCAGGGGGCACACCCTTTTTATTTGGTTCCCTTGGAAGCGTGGCATCCACAACTTTTTGGCTGGGGCTGCCACTTCACGAGGTAGTGTTCTGTGAGGGACGTCGCCCAGCATCCTGGGTGGAGGACGCTTCCTGCCCGCCTGAGCAGCTGTCGGGTGTCACGGGACCCCTGGAGTTGGGGTACCGCTGTGGACTGCAACCGCCGACTACATCGTGCTTTTCCCCTCCCCTCTGGTATGAACTGCTTCTTTTGCCTAGCCCTGGGGCTTCTTTCAACGTGGCTGGAGGCGCTTTAGGAGCTGCGCCCTAGAGGGGGGGTTATGTCAGGAGTAGCTGGACAGTTCCCTGCCAGGACCAGGGGGGGGCACTGGCAGGAGAATCCTGGAAGCCTGTTTATGTCTGTGTGTTTCCTGCCTATTGTTCTGCACCCTGATTGTGTCACCTGTCCCTTATTACCTTGATGTAATTCCCTATAAAGAGGGATCCTGGTGTGCATGTGTGGCGTGGGTCAATGTTTAGTTTATAGCTGTCCCGTGGGTGTTATGTCAGGTTTTGGGGTTATGCTTGTTGAATTACGTTTTGGTTTTGGTTTAATGTAACCACGGAGTCTAGAGTTATGTTCATCTTTCCCCTGTATCATGTTTGTGTCAATAAAAACAGTGCTTCACTGAATCCTGCAGTTGGGTCTGTTTCCACGGCGTGCTGGTCCGGGTTCCAACCCCCCAGAGGGCGGGGGCTGCGGCGGACGTGACACATAGCCTATTTGTCTTATTAACTTAATAACAAGCAGATAGCAAGCTGTTTCTAAAATAACAGATGGATGTGGAAGTTGTTTAAGTTATTGCCCTTGTACGTATGCTTAAGGCTGGAATACACTACATGATTTTTGCCCCGATTTTTTCCCTATTTACATTCTGGAGAAGTTAATCTAGCCATGGGGGTCACAGTCCAGTGACTTCTGTGCCGGTCCCAAGCCCGGATAAATAGAGAGGGTTGCGTCAGGAAGGGCATCCGGCGTAAAACATTGCCAAATTTAACCATGCGAATCGTCAGTACGAATTTCATACCGGATCGGTCGAGGCCCGGGTTAACAACGACCGCCATCGGCGCCGTTGACCTACAGAGCGCCGGTGGAAATTGGGCTACTGTTGGTCGAAGAAGTAGAGGAGGGAGGAGAGTGCGCAGACAGAGAGAGAAGAGGAAAGGTAAGAGTGTAGGACTGAGAATAGGAACTCTGAATGTTGGTACTATGACAGGGAAAGGTAGAGAGCTGGCTGATGTGATGGAGAGAAGGAAGGTGGATATACTGTGTGTGCAGGAGACCAGGTGGAAGGGTAGCAAGGCTCGTAGTATAGGAGCAGGATTCAAGCTGTTTTATTATGGTGTGGATAGTAAGAGAAATGGGGTAGGTGTGGTCCTGAAGGAGGAGTTTGTGAGGAATGTCCTGGAGGTGAAGAGAGTGTCAGACAGGGTGATGAGTCTGAAGTTAGAGATTGAAGGGGTGATGTTGAATGTTGTTAGTGGTTATGCCCCACAGGTAGGTTGTGAGTTGGAGGAGAAAGAGAGATTCTGGAGTGAATTAGATGAGGTGATGGAGAGTATTCCCACGGGTGAGAGAGTGGTGATAGGAGCGGATTTTAATGGACATGTTGGTGAGGGGAACACAGGTGATGAGGAGGTGATGGGCAAGTTTGGAGTTAAGGAAAGGAACCTTGAAGGACAGATGGTAGTGGACTTTGCTAAGAGGATGGACATGGGTGTGGTTAACACTTATTTTCAGAAGAGGGAGGAGCATAGAGTGACTTACAAGAGTGGAGGTAGGAGCACACAGGTAGACTACATCCTATGTAGAAGAGGCAATCTGAAAGAGATTAGTGACTGTAAAGTGGTAGTGGGAGAGAGTGTAGCCAGACAGCATAGGATGGTGGTGTGTAGGATGACTCTGATGGTCTGTAAGAAGAAGAGGTCAGAGATAGAGAAGAAAACCAAGTGGTGGAAGCTGAAAAAGGAGGAATGTTGTGAGGAATTTAAACAGAAGTTGAGGCAGGCTCTGGGTGGTCAGGTAGTGCTGCCAGATGACTGGGAAACTACAGCAGAAGTGATCAGGGAGACAGGGAGAAAGGTGCTGGGTGTGTCATCTGGAAGGAGGAAAGAAGATAAGGAGACTTGGTGGTGGAATGAGGAAGTTCAGGATAGTATCCAGAGGAAGAGGTTAGCCAAGAAGAAGTGGGACATGGACAGGACTGAAGAGAATAGACAGGAATACAAGGAGTTACAGCGCAGAGTGAAGAGGGAGGTGTCTAAGGCCAAGCAGAAGGCATATGACGAGTTGTACACTAGGTTAGACACTAGAGAAGGAGAGAAGGACTTGTACAGGTTAGCTAGGCAGAGAGATCGAGATGGGAAGGATGTGCAGCAAGCTAGAGTTATTAAGGATAGAGATGGAAGGGTGCTCACAAGTGAGGAGAGTGTACAGAGGAGATGGAAGGAATACTTTGAGGAGCTGATGAATGAGGAAAATGAGAGGGAAAAAAGAGTAGAAGGGGTGAACTCTGTGGAACAGAAAGTAGATAAGATTAGAAAGGATGAAGTCAGGAAGGCTTTGAAGAGGATGAAAAGTGGGAAGGCAGTTGGTCCTGATGACATCCCGGTGGAGGTCTGGAAGTGTTTGGGAGAGGCAGCAGTGGAATTTTTAGCTAGTTTGTTCAACAGGGTTTTAGAGAGTGGGAGGATGCCTGAGGAATGGAGAAGAAGTGTATTAGTGCCGATCTTTAAGAATAAGGGTGACGTGCAGAGTTGCAGTAACTATAGGGGGATAAAGTTGATGAGCCATACAATGAAGGTATGGGAAAGAGTAGTGGAAGCTAGGTTAAGGAAGGTTGTGGAAATTTGTGAGCAGCAGTATGGCTTCATGCCCAGAAAGAGCACAACAGATGCAATTTTTGCTCTGAGAATTTTGATGGAGAAGTATAGGGATGGTCAGAGGGAGTTGCACTGTGTGTTTGTAGACTTGGAGAAAGCGTATGACAGGGTGCCAAGAGAAGAGCTGTGGTACTGTATGAGGAAGTCAGGAGTAGCAGAGAAGTATGTCAGAGTGGTGCAGGACATGTATGAGAGGAGCAGGACAGTGGTGAGGTGTGCTGTAGGTCAGACAGAGGAGTTCAATGTGGAGGTGGGACTGCATCAGGGATCGGCTCTGAGCCCCTTCCTGTTTGCTATAGTGATGGACCAGTTGTCAGAGGAGGTCAGACAGGAGTCTCCATGGACAATGATGTTTGCAGAGGACATTGTGATCTGTAGTGAGAGCAGGGAGCAGGTGGAGGAAAACCTGGAGAGGTGGAGGTTTGCGCTGGAGAGAAGAGGGATGAAAGTCAGTTGTAGTAAGACTGAGTACATGTGTGTGAATGAAAGGGAGGGAAGTGGAACAGTAAGGTTACAGGGTGAAGAGGTGAAGAAGGTACAGGAGTTTAAGTACTTGGGGTCAACAGTCCAGAGTAATGGAGAGTGTGGGAAAGAGGTAAAGAAGCGAGTGCAGGCAGGTTGGAATGGGTGGAGAAAGGTGTCGGGAGTTCTGTGTGATCAGAAAATATCAGCGAGAATCAAGGGGAAGGTGTACAGGACAGTGGTGAGACCGGCCATGCTGTATGGTTTAGAGACAGTGTCACTGAGGAAGAGACAGGAGTCAGAGCTAGAGGTAGCAGAGCTGAAGATGTTGAGGTTCTCTTTGGGAGTGACAAGGTTGGACAGGATTAGGAACGAGTACATCAGAGGGACAGCTCATGTTGGACGTTTGGGGGACAAAGTTAGGGAGGCCAGATTAAGATGGTTTGGACATGTTCAGAGGAGGGAGAGTGAGTATATTGGTAGGAGAATGTTGGACATGAAGCTGCCAGGCAGGAGGCAAAGAGGAAGGCCAAAGAGGAGGTATATGGATGTAATTAATGAGGATATGAAGCTAGTGGGTGCAAGGGTTGAGGATGCAGAAGATAGGGATAGGTGGAGAGAGATGATTCGCTGTGGCGACCCCTGAAGGGAGAAGCCGAAAGAAGAAGAAGAAGAAGACATTCTGGAGAAGTTGACGCTCCCATATCTGAGATGACAGATTTCATAAAAATGTTATTTTACTTCCAAATGTACACCTTAATGGTTATTATACAGTAAATACTGTTAGCAGAATAAAGGTATGTTAGTAATATATGTTCAGCTGCTTTTGAACATCTGTCTGTTTATTGCACATTTATTTGAAGTTTCAGAAAATAAATGCTGTTTTTCCATAACAGCTAAAGAAAACATTTTTGGTTTTTACTTGATACTTGAACTATAGATCACTTTTACCGATCCTTAATGTATGATCCTACCTTATAAATTAGCAAGGGCAACACAGCAGGCTGATCTCCAACTAGGAAAAAGTGATATGTAGAGCTGCACAAGTGCTAAGAGTGCAGTGTTAATATAGCTTGTTATCTTCATTCAAGTCTCTCATAAGCTTCATTGGTCTAAAGAGAGAAAAATTATAATAACTATTTTTGTCTAAATGAAGAAGAAGTTGCTTTCGGCTGCTCCCTGTTCGGGGTCGCCACAGCGGACCAATTGGTCCGCACAACAACTTGGCAAACGTTTTACGCCGGATGCCCTTCCTGACGCAACCCTCCCATTTTTCCGGGCTTGGGACCGGCACTGCATCCAGTGGCTGGGGTTGAGGCATTGGCTGGAATCGAACCCGGGCCTTTCGCATGATAGGCGAGTAACCTACCACTGAGCCACCAATGCCCCTAACTATTTTTGTCTAAATACTACATAGAAAATTAACAAAATTAAAGCTGGTAACTGCATAAGATTAGACAGGATGAAGTCAGGAAGGCTTTGAAGAGGATGAAAAGAAGAGGTAAAGAAGCGAGTGCAAGCAGGTTGGAATGGGTGGAGAAAGGTG
>JAUCMX010000005.1:5899356-5933060 GCA_033459395.1 Hemibagrus guttatus | reverse complement strand
TCTGAAAATGGATAAAGGTTATTTATTGCTTTCACACGTCCATCTTCACACCTCTTCTGCTTCTGCACAGCTGAATTTGCACCACTGCATTAAAATAGAAAGTAAACAACATCCGTGACCTGCTGTCTGTTTTCAGACCTTTAACACAGTCACTGCTCTGTGTGTGAGAAGTGTTTGTTTCTACATAATTAATGCTCTTATTTTTATCATGGAAATAATTGTTTGTGATAATTAGTAAATAATGATTTGTGATTAGTTTTTTTTTAAGTGTTGTGCATTAGTTTGGTATTAGTGTGTATTAGAGTGAACATGGTTTCCTGTACAGTCCAATATAGTAACAAAATGAAAATGTAGGTTACAAGACATTTACGTAGAATTTCTAGTTAATGTTAACATGGTTTTGTTAAAAACATTTCTGTATACAGGAAACACCACCAGAAGACGACCATCAGGTACAGACTCCAACAATACAGACTCGTTTACTCTCATTAGATGATTTAAACCCTGTGTTTTAAACTAGCTCTACTTGTACTCTTACCTGTTGAACTATCATAGTTACTGAGAGTAGTTCCACATCAAACTAAACCCTTCTCATAACAGATATGGAGACACTGATCCACCTGAGCAGTCATGCTGAAGTACACACAATGTCCTAATCACACAATAATCTCATCACTCAGGACATTCAGACTGCAGATGAACAACTTTATACCCCACCACTCACTCTAATGAAGACACAAAGAGAACATTTACTCAGAGAGCATCACAGGGAGTGGACTGAGCTCCATCCTGTCCCTCTAATGACTGACTGACTGACTGACTGAGCAGAGGTGTGTGTTAAAGTCTTACCACTTCTTGTGTTCTAACACACTCACAAAAAGAGAGAGAGAGAGAGAGAGAGAGAGAGAGAGAGAGAGAGACAGAGAGACAGAGAGACAGAGAGAGAGAGAGCATAGCCCATAGACTGTACTTTTTTGTTTTCTTTTCTTCACTTATTTGTCTTATCATTTGTTCTCTGTTCAGGTTTTAAACCTTGCTCTTTTATATGCTTTGGCAATACAATTGAACTTTACTGATTTTAGAGAGAGAGAGAGAGAGAAGAGAGAGAGAGAGAGAGAGAGAGAGAGAGAGAGAGAGAGAACATGTACACTAATCAGCCATAGCAAAAATCCATCTGTCTAATGCTACGTAGCTCCCCCTGGTGCCACCAAAACAGCTCTGACCTGTATGCTGTGGTATCTGGCACCAAGTTGGTCCAGAACTATATCTGTATGTCTGCACAATGTGGAATTCAGGTCCAGTATCTGGACATCACACTACACATCCTCTTGGGAAAAGATATGGAGTTCAATATTTGATGGTCTGTGTAGGACTTTTGAGAGAGCAGTGGTCTGTGTTAAAGCCGTACCACTTCCTGTGTTCTTACAGAGAGACACAGAGAGAGAGAGAGAAGTGTGGTGGGGGCTTCACTTTACTAGGAGTAAAATCACATGTATCACAAGTATCACACTGTGTAACAGTGGTGTAAATAGGCAGCATATCTCAATGTACTTTAATTTCTCACTGTCCACTTTATTAGGAAAACCTGCACACTTGTTTAATCATGCAATTAATAATAATAATAATAATACATTTTATTTGTGGGCGCCTTTCAAGCTCTCAAGGTCACCTTACAAGAATACATTTAAAAAACACAGCATAATATAAAACTTACAAATAGAAAACAAATAATAAAATATTTAAAAATTAATTAACAAAGAGAAAAAATAATGGACCAGTTTCAAATATAAAATGCAGTTCTAAACATGTAAGTTTTGAGTCTGGATTTAAAGGTTGTCAGAGAGTCTGTACTTCTGATGTCAGCAGGGAGACTGTTCCAGAGGCGGGGTGCAGAGCGACTGAATGCTCTAAGCCCCATGGTGGACAGTCGAGCTGATGGTGTGGTGAGCTGGTTAGAAAAAGAAGATCTGAGTGTACGGGAGGGTGTGTATAATTGGAGAAGGTCAGACAGATACGGTGGAGAAAGATTATGAAGAGCCTTGAAAGTGAATAGCAGAATTTTGAACTCAATGCGAAACTTCACAGGAAGCCAGTGAAGCTGGTGAAGAGCTGGTGTGATATGGTCAATAAAAGGGAGTTCCAGTAATAATGCGGGCTGCAGAGTTCTGTACCAGTTGAAGTTTGTGAAGAATTTTAGAAGGCAAGCCAAAAAGAACAGAGTTACAGTAATCTAGACGTGATGTGACAAGGGCATGGACTAATATGGCAGTACTGTGCTGTGTCAAGATTGGGCGGAGGCGATTAATATTGCGGAGGTGAAAGTATGCAGACCGAGTGACATTATTAACATGAGCCTCAAATGATAGAGTGCTATCAAGGATGACACCCAAACTCTTTACCTGAGGGGAAGGAAAAACAGTGGAATTATCAATATTTAATGAAAAACTATCAACCTTGGCTAAGGTGGACTTGGAGCCAACGAGAAGGACTTCTGTTTTATTGGTATTCATTTGGAGAAAGTTGCAAGAAAACCAGGATTTAATTTCATTTAGACAGACCGAAAGAACAGCAGGAGGAAGCATGGAAGTAGGCTTTGTGGACAGGTAGAGCTGAGTATCATCCGCATAAGAATGAAAATTAATATTATGTCTACGAAAGATATTGCCAAGAGGAAGGAGATAGATGATAAATAAAAGGGGGCCTAGCAGGGAAACCCTTGAGGAACACCTCTAATAACAGAAGATGATTGCGATCTAAAATTTTTAAGCTGAACAAACTCTGAGCGGTGGGAAAGATATGATTTAAACCAGTCATGACACGTGCCAGAGATGCCAAGAGAGGCAAGCCGTTCAAGGAGAATGTTATGCGAGATAGTGTCAAAAGCTGCACTCAGATCCAGAAAAATAAGTATGGTTAAAAGACCAGAATCTGCTGCCATTAGAAGATCGTTTGTGATTTTTACGAGTGCCGTCTCAGTGCTATGAGATGGACGAAAACCAGACTGAAATTCTTCAAACAGGTTGTTGGTATTTAAGTGATCATGAATCTGACCTGCAACTATTTTTTCAAGTATTTTTGGGTAAAAATGGTAAATTTGAGATAGGACGAAAATTATTAAGGTTATTAGGATCCGCACCAGGTTTTTTAAGTATAGGTGTTATTGCAGCAATTTTAAGGGATGATGGAACATGACCAGAATTCAAAGAAGAATGTATAATGTTAGTTATTAAAGCGGATAAAGAAGGCAAACAGGTTTTTATTAAATAGGTTGGGAGAGGATCTAACTGACTAGTTGAAGGTTTGGATTCATGAATAATCTGTGAAACTTCAGCAATAGTTGGCAGTTTAAAACTAGATAATGAAGAAGCAGAGGGTGTAAGAAGAGAAATGGAAAATGAGGTGTTCAGAGAGGTTAGCTGATGATGAATAATGTCAATTTTAGATCTGAAAAATGTCATAAAATGATCACATTGAGCAGTTGAGTAAAGGTGAGGTGGGAGAGTATCCGGGGGCCGTAATAACCTGTTAAAAGTTGAGAAAAGAGCTCTTGTATTACCTGCACCTGACTTAATCATGTTGGAATAGTAGATAGATTTTGCAATAGAAATAGTATCCTTTTATTGAAGCAGATGGTTATGATACATTTGTTTATGAACAGTAAGTCCAGTTTTTTAAGTGAAGACGTTCTAATTGACGACCTCTAGCTTTAAGCTGGCGGAGCTCAGGTGTGTACCATGGTGCAGAATGAGTAAAAGAGACAGTCCGGGTTTTCAGAGGAGCAAGAGCATTGAGAAGGCTATGAAGATTATTGTTGTAGTGGAAGACGAGGTCGTCGGTGGTGAGTAAATCCTCAGTTCCAGGCAGGCTGTTGATCTCATTAGAAAGAATAGATAAGTCAATGTGTTTAATATTGCGGAAAGAAACTGAACGTGACTGTTTTAGTTGGGATAAGGTATAACTGATACTGAAAGATATCAGCACGTGATCAGAGAACGGAAGATCAATTGAAGAACAGTCACGAGGCACAAGGCCAGAACAGCAAACCAAGTCCAGAATATGTCCTTTCAAATGAGTCGGGAAATTTATGAATTGCTGAAGACCAAAACTGTCCAGACAGGATAAAAAGTCCCTGGTGAGAAGATTGGTGGTACTGTCCATATGTATGTTAAAATCTCCCAACAATAATATATTTGGAGAAAGTGCACTTAAATGAGTAAGAAACGTGGCAAATTCAATCAGAAAATCGGTGTTTGGCTTAGGTGGGCGATATATAGCAGCAAGAATGATAGGCTGACAAGTAGATCCCATCAGTCTACATACTATGGCTTCAAACGAGGGAAACACCGGTACTGACACAGACGAGACTTTCCACCTCTCGCGATAGATTATGGCGAGACCTCCCCCTCTTCCAGAGGCACGGGGTTGGCAGATGTAAACAAACCCAGGAGGAGTAGATTCATTCAACTGTGAGAAGTCATTAGGCTGTTGCCAAGTTTCAGTCAAACACAAAAACTCGAGTTTACGGTCCATCAGGAGATCTTGCACAAGATGACCCTTGTTCGTAAGAGAGCGGATGTTAAATAGGCCAAAGTTGATATTGGCGTTGTCGTGTTTGACAGTGTCATTAGCTGACCTAGCTAGGCTAGCTAGAACACAGTGGTTAACTTTCCGACCAGTGTTTCCTGAAGGGTGACGAGTTGAAGACCAGAAAGATTTTATAGCCTTGGAGTCATCATAGTGAAAACTCCTACGGGACCCACGGTGAATGTATTTCCGACGAGGGAGATGAACGATGTCCAAGTGAGCTTGTAGAGCCGGTGGCAGCTCCGACTGGGGAAACCGTAGTTGCAGGAGCTCAGCCGCAGAATATTGAATTACTGCTGTCAGTGGATAAAATATGAGAGACAATGCAGTCCAAATGAGCACGGTCCGCACAAACGGCTTATTAATCCACATTATTTCAGGAAATAAACATGAACCGGCATATGCTTTCTGGTAGTGGCAACAGTGAATGTAGCAGGAACCAACAAACAGGTAATCCAATCCAGGTAATAGTCCAAACACGGGCACAAAAAGCAGATAATCAACTCCGGAGAGTAGCGGCAGCTAACAGCGCCAGCGTTCACTCAACCGGAAATGACAATTAACCAATCAGACAATAAAAATGACAAAATCTTGTTGGTGAGAGAGGTCAGAGGAGAATGGCCAGACTGCTTGGAGCTGACAGGAAGGCTACAGTAAGTCAGTATGTGGTGGTCAGTGATTGAAAAGTGAAAGTAAAATGTCTTTGACTCCCTCTAGTGGTAACTGCTGTATGCTTTTAATCCTGACTAGTAAGGTTGGATTCGTTCAATACATCTAATCAATGTTTTCTAGCCAATCTGCTGAAGCAGTCATGTGTTTTTCACAGTCGGGACTTAAGTGAACAAAAAAATCTTATATTTGTTATAGTTTTAAATATTTAGTACTATTTTGAATAGTTTCAAATATTTAAAGCCCTGCAGTTTTACTTAAAAGTGACATTTATTTTTCATTGTGATGTTGATGTTTCTATTTTAGCTTGTGTTAGCAACATATAACAACTAGTGTTGTTAATGAAGTGAATCATTAGTAAATAAATTAAAATTTGCCCTCGGGTCATAACTGGGTATTCTATATATTAAATGCTAATGCTTATTATATTTACATTATTATATCCAGGTAGGTACAATGTCTTTATGCATGTGTTGTTATATGGACGGTAATGAACAGTAGTGTTCCTGTTATCACTTTGAGCATTGTTTATGTACTGAAATGCATGAGGCAGTGTGAACCTGAACTGTCTATTAATGCTGTATGCTGGGTAAAGTTAAGCAGTTAATAGCTCACTATGTTTTCAACCCTTAGTTAGCTAGCTAGTGTGTTTAAGTTGCATTTGCTAATGAGCACAATTTCGACTAATTAGTTATCTAGTGATGGCATCAATCGGGGCATGTTCATGGCTCAATTTATATAAATTCTCATTTATCTGGAGGAGAAACAGCTTTTTCAACTTTTTATTTTTTATGCATCTAAATATATAATGTAAATAATGTATGTGTTACGGGACAGAAGGCACGGAGACAGAGAGATGAAAGTGAGCTGTATTTATTAGGGCTCAAGCAGCGGAATAAAAAGGTGAATGAGGAGGGGAGAGAGAGAGAGAGAGAGAGAGAGAGAGATACTGCCCTGGATAGGTGCTGGAGAGGATCGGGGTGAGTAACGGGAGTCGGTGCAGATCCGGAAGGGGGGAGACGAACAAAAGACACACACGGGGAAAACACGAGGGACGAAAAAACGTGAGCGTAGTGAGCGTGGGCATAGAGAGAGTCCTTCTATCGTGAAACGAGCCCCGGACGGTGAATGGAGTGTGTGTGTGTCTTTTATGTGGTGCGGTGATTGGGAAGGTAAATTACGTGCAGGTGTGTGTTTAGAATTCTGGTGAGAGAGTGCGCTGTGATGAATTCTCGTTGGAGCCTGGCGTGTCTGTGACATTACCCCCCTCCCCAGGGCCCCCGCTCCTGAGGGCCGGGGCCCCCGCGTCATGGCGGTCTACCTCTTCCACGTGGAGCCGGTCTGTGAGGGTGCGCTGTGTGGAAGGCCTCTAGGAGGTTGGGGTCGAGGATGTCATCACGAGAAACCCCATGAACGTTCCTCCGGACCGTAGCCCTCCCAGTCCACCAGGTACTCGAGTCGGCCGCCACGGTGCCGGGAGTCCAGGATCTCCTTCACCTTGTAGGCGGTTCCGTCATCCAGTAGGAGCGGGAGGGGGGGTTCGGCTGCTCCGCCGCCAGGCTCTGTGGGGGGGAGAAACAGAGGGATAGTGAGGTTTCAGGAGTGATACGTGAAATGTGGGGTGAATGGGGGTAACCTGGTGGTAGCAGGAGCTTGTATGTAACCGGGTTGATCTGCTTCAGGATGGTGAATGGGCCTATAAACCTGGGACTCAGCTTGCGGCAGGGAAGACGCAGACGGATGTCCCTGGTCGACAGCCAGACCTTCTGCCCCGGTTGGAAGGCAGGAGAGTCAGACCGCCGAAGGTCGGCTGTCCGTCTACGCCGATGTAGGGCCTGTTGCAGCTGGTGGTGTGCTGAGTCCCAGACTCTCTCGCTCTCACGGAACCAGTGATCGACCGCCGGTACATCCGACGGTTCCGCTGACCGGGGAAAATAGCGGTGGTTGGTAACCGAGTACGCACTGGAAGGGAGTTAGCCCGATGGAAGGCTGAGGGAGGGAGTTCTGTGCATACTCGGCCCAACCCAAGTACTGGCTCCATGAGCTCTGGTGGCTATGGCAGAAGGTACAGAGGTAGCGGCTGATCTCCTAGATCTTTCTCTCCATCTGCCCGTTAGTTTGCGGATGGATCCGGATGACAAGCTGACGGCCACCCCCAGGCGTGTGAGGAACGCTTTCCAGACTCTGGAGATAAATTTGGGGGGACCTCGGTCCGAGACGATGTCTTCGGGGATGCCGAAATACCTGAATACATGATTAAAGAGTAGTTCCGCTGTCTCCAGAGCCGTGGGGGTCCCCTTAACGGCAGCAGGCGGCACGATTTGGGAAAAATCTGTCTACCACCACAAGGATACAGGTGTGCTCTCTGGAAGTAGGCAGATCAGTGACGAAGTCGACCCCCAGGTGTGACCAGGGACGGCTGGGGACGGGCAGCGGAAGGAGCTTTCCTGCTGGGAGGTGGCGTGGATCCTTAGACATGGCACATCCCTCACATCCTTGCACGTACCTTCTGACATCCACTGTCATTTTGGGGCCCCACCAGAAGCGTTCCTTCAGCAGCGAGAGAGTTTCGTGGATACCAGGGTGACCAGTGCCGAGTGAAGTGTGAGCAGAGTGAATCAGGGTGGTGCGTCGTGCTCTGGGGATGTATTGAGATCCCGGGGGGCAACCCGGCGGAGTGTAGGTGGAGTTCTGACCGGGGTGATGGGGCTAACAAAGATGTTCTCCGGCAGGATAGGCTCGGGTGTCTCCGGGCTCTCTTCTGGAGCGAACATCCGGGAGAGGGCGCCCGCCTTGGTGTTCTTTGACCCGGGCCGGTAGGAGATGGTGAAGTTAAAACGGGTGAAGAAAAGGGCCCAGCGAGCCTGTCGCGGATTGAGCCTCTTGGCAGCTCGGAGGTACTCCAAGTTCTTATGGTCGGTGAGAACTGTGAAGGGGGTGTTTGGCTCCCTCCAGCCAGTGCCTCCATTCCTCGAGGGCCAGTTTGACAGCCAGCAGTTCTCGGTTTCCGATGTCATAATTTCTCTCCGCCGGGTTGAGTTTACGGGAGAAGAAGGCGCATGGGTGGAGGCGGCTCGGGTTCCCCTGCTGCTGAGACAGGACTGCCCCCTACTCCTGTCGTAGATGCATCTACTTCCACTATGAAGGGTTTGTGGGGGGTCAGGATGAACCAGGAGAGGAGCGGTGGTGAATGCCCTTTTGAGGAGGTTGAAAGCTTTCTCCGCCGCTGGAGACCAGGCTAATGACTTTGGCTTTTTCCGGAGCAGACTGGTTAAAGGGTGAGTGATGTTTGCTATAGTTTTGAATGAACCTCCTGTAGAAATTAGCAAACCCGAGGAACCTTTGCAGCTCTTTCACCGTGGGGGGGTGCTGGCCAGCCCTCGGACGGCAGTTACCTTCCTCTCGTCCATCTTGATGCCACTACTATTGATCTTGTCCCCAAAGGGGAACTGCACTGAGGTTTGATGGAAGGAGCATTTCTCTGCCTTGAGAAAGAGTTGGAACTTCCTCAGGCGTTCTAGGACCTTCGCAACGTGCTGGCGATGTTCGGCCAAGTTCCGGGAGTAGATCAGGATGTCATCAATATAAACTAAAACAAACCTGGGGAGGAACTCCCGGAGAACCTCGTGCACAGGGGATAGACCCCTTCCCCTGGGCACTGGTTCCCCCGGGAAGCAGGTAAAATAGCGCAGTATCATGGCCGGTGGGGGTTGCACTGAGGTTTGATGGAAGGAGCATTTCTCTCCCTTTGAGAAAGATTTGGGAAAACTTCCTCAGGCGTTCTAGGACCTTCGCAACGTGCTGGCGATGTTCGGCCAATTTCCCGGGAGTAGATCAGGATGTCATCAATATAAACTAAAACAAACCTGTGGAGGAACCCCCGGAGAACCTCGTGCACAGGGGATAGATCCTTCCCCTGGGCACTGGTTCACCCGGAAGCAGGTCAATAGCGCAGTATCTTTGGCCGGTGAGGCTAGCTTAGATGCTCTTTTGGGGCAGAAGACATCACTGAAGGGGGCGTAGCATGCAGGAATTTGCAGGGGCTGGTGCACGGACGGGCTTTCAATGGATGTAGCCTGGACAGGAAGAGGAGTCGGGAGTGGGGAGTGTGGAACGGGCAGATCAGGAAAACAATCTGGGAAGCAGGTTTCCCCCCACTTCAGTACCTCCCCGGTGCTCCAAGAGAGGATTGGGTTGTGCTGCCCCCAACCAGGGACGCCCCAGTATGATGTCAGCTGTGGACTCTTCCAGAACCAGTAGGGTGGTTTCCTCCACATGGAGCGCCCTAATCTGGAGCCGTACGGGACCGGCGCTATGGCTGACCTGTCGTCGGCCTAAGGGTTTCCCCGGGGTGATGGACCGAACTTGGAAATGGGGTCGTCTTTGGCCTTGGTCCGGACCCCCAAGCTGGCGGCAGAGGGTGCCCGAGATGAAGTCGCCCGCTGACCCGGAATCGAGGGGGGGCGACCACTGAAACAGAGGAGAGAGTGGTAGAAAGCGTCCCATGTGTGGTAAGGGGTTTTTCATTTGGGGTAAAGAAGGAACAATGGTACTCACCATGGGGCGCGGCGGACGAATGGGGCACTCGGGGAGAGCATCCCCCCGGGGCCCCACAGTACAGGCTCAGGTTCCGGGTCAGCCTCCTCTGCCACTCAGGGGGGGGTCCGATGGGATGCACCCAGGTGCATGGGCTCCGGAGCTGGTTCTGGAGAGCTGACTGGGGTAGGTCAGTCGCGCCAGGTGCTATGCGGTGACTGGTCCTGGGGTTCAGTGACACACGACTGCATACGAGCGGCGACACGGAGGGAGAGTTGAATTAGCCACTCCAACCCTATGGTGTCCTTGTATGCAGCGAGATGCAGCCTCACCGGGGGGTTTCAGCCCCTGACAATACGCGGCGGGGGAGAGTTTGTTCGTTCCAGCCGCTTTTGGCGGCTAGAGTCTGGAACTGGAGCGCGTATTCTGGGACCGTCAGCTTGCCCTGTTGGAGTCTGCAGAGCTCCTCTCCCCCCGGGACGAGTCCCAGGAGGGTTTCCCGAAAACCTCCTTAAAATGGTCCACAAAACATTCGTAGGATTGGGTTACGGGAGAATTTTGGGACCAGGGGGACTCAGCCCAGAGAAGAGCCTGGCCGCGCAGCTGTGATATGAGGGAACGCCACTTTGGATCTCTCGGTGGGATACAGGTGAGGTTGCATCTCCAGGACCAAGGAGCACTGCAGGATGAACCCGTTGCAATCCTCCGCTGAGCCAGAGTAGGGCGCTGGTTGGGCCATGGGACTGACGCACAACGGCGCTGAGGAAGCAGTGCTCGCGGAAGTGGCAGCGGGCGATGGCGGCGCGGGAGCGGGGGGCGGGGGCGAGTCCCGTTAGCGCGGCAAGAGCCTGCCGCTATGGAGTGTGTGTGTGTCTTTTATGTGGTGCGGTGATTGGGAAGGTGATTGCTTTGCAGGTGTGTGTGTTTAGAATTCTGGTGAGAGAGTGCGCTGTGATGAATTCTCGTTGGACCCTGGCGTGTCTGTGACAGTATGGTGAATGTTTTCTTTTTTCTGCTGCTGATTTACTGTGTGAATGTCTAACGGTGAGCAAGTAATAAAAATGTCCTAGAATGAACAATAACACAAATATAATTTTTTGGGGGGTTTTAGTTATAATGCATGTGTGTAATGTGCACAGCAAAGCAAAAGCACATCAAATCACATCGAGTACAGGAATCTTTTTTGTTCATTTGTGTAAATTTTAACGTGCCGAGGAAGCAATAATGTGAATATTCTCATTATAAACATGTTAATGATTAATGTATATGCATACATGATACATACATACCTTTTTGTACATGATTCTTGTGCTAATACTTACATGCTAGCTACTGTTCTCTGTTTAATAGTACATTCCAAGTGGGCATTGTACAATGGTACTAATAGTACATTCCAAATGTATATTATTCTTTTTTTTTCCATTAAATTCTAACATTTTGGTGCACTTTTGGGACTATTTGTGCATCACAGACTGTAAATAAACATCCTTGCTCTGATATTTTATTACAGCTGAGTCATTCATCATTCTTGTGCAGAGAGCCTTCACCAACATAACATATCTGTCACTCCTCTGCAAAGGTGTAGCAAAGGGCTGTGTCAAAGGCTGGTCTTAAGTGTACAGCTTGACAGGTGCAGGAAACCAGGTTAATCAGCCTGGAGAAGTCTGCAATTTGTTCTCCTGCTATCACTGTGTGCACCACTGCTGCCCTCTGCTGGCTGCTGGCTGTGTAGCATGGTCTCAGAGAAACAAACAGGATTTAATGTTAATTAATACAGTAAAATATACAAGAAACTATTTTCATGTTACAGTTTTCCCTTAGAGGAAGTGTGTGATGTTCTTCACTGCAGACACCTAGCAACAATTCACCCCAATTCTGTAGACCGTGTTAGTGCTCATATACAACACTGATTTAGGTCTAAGCTTGATTTACAAACCTCTAACCCTGACTGTCTTACTCCCTTTGCCAGGACTGGGAAGAAATGCACTTATGATGATGTTGTCTAGCAGAGTTTTACACTAAAAACCATGTACTTCACTTCATAAGTAGCTTTTGATTGGCTGTAATGTTGTTTTCCCCTGATTGGTTTTCAGTGTTGTGTTAGTCCTGTACATCAGTGTACCAGTGTGTAGACATGCAGAAAGAGTAATAACACTTCTGTTTGATTCCTCATTTACTCCTGACCTTTACTGCACTGAGATCCTCTACTGACACTGAATAATACTGCAGGATCCACTTATCTGCCTTTAAGATAAAACTTTATTAATCCCATGGAGGAAATTCCAATGTTACAGCAGGAGACAAAAAACATTATGAGACAATGAAAAGACAACAATATAGCAGCAGTGAATTGATAATGATGCATTTATTTAATTGAACAAACATTTCATCCATAAATCTCCTCAAAAAACCCTACAATTAAAGTTCACACAGCTGAAAAGTCAAACACATCTAAAATCAGCATCTGAGACTGAAAGGGTCTCTTCCTTCTTATTTAACTCGAGAAAATCTCATAAAGAAATAGAAAAAACACTGCAGTACAAATACAGTAGACAATAAACTTGTTTTTTATATTACATACATACTAAGCTGAACTTCCTTTAACTCCAGTAACAATGGGATTCAACTGTCTTAATTGTAAAATATAACTTTAAACTTTTTTATTCAGAAATACTGCTTTTTAAAACCATATACACTCTCTGTGTATTAAGTTAAGCTGCTAGTCTTTACTTCCTCCAAATGATGCTAGTTTGGCATATTGCATCTAATCCTGTTTGAGCCAATAGATACACATTTTTTTAGATACACACATGATAATGTTCACCTGATGAGGAGCTTTACAGTCTTTAGCTAAACAAATCCATTCAGAACAGCGAGGGTTTTTTATAAGATGCTGAGCAAATAACAGCAGGACATTACAATGACAAATCAGTATTTTTTTAAAAAATCCACACAAAACCATAAACTCTTTTTATAGATGAACTTTTCTCACTCCTCTATGACTGCATTCTCAATTCTGTCTTCATCAGTGTGAGCTGTTAAAGACTTTTAAAAAAGTCATTTCTTTCTTTCCCAAACTTTATTCCAGGTTTTTATGACAGAAAAGAAACCAAACGGGCATTTGATATCGTCCTAAACACAGTTTAAAGGAGTTTTTAATAGGAATTTTAGAACAAGTGTAGATTTTTGCTTTTAAAAAAAAGAAGAGTGAATCAAATGCTTTCTGCTTTTCGTGAAGTGAAAATGTTTCTCACAATAATTAAAGTCATGATGCTCGTAATGTGAAGCGTAGAGACTCACTGAAAAAGTTCTTACCTCGAGCTCTGTAACATTTTGAGCAGCAGAATGAAGGTCACCAGCAGATACGGAGAGGGGCCCTCACCACACTACAGATCAGCATGAGCACTGAGAATGGGGCTTCTACACCTGATGGACCTGAAGCAGAATAAAAAAAATAACCATGTTTTATTTTATGCTGAACTGTTTGTATGTTTATATATGAGCCTGAGTAGCACACAACAGTAATCAACATTCAAAATGTTCTGTCACATCTCTTATTGATTATTTATTGGTAACTGTGAATTTGTATAAAATCTGGAAAGAAACACAGGTATCCTTACTCAGAATTATAGAAATCACAAAGGGAATGTATTGAGGGGAGGGGGGAAAAATCGTCTTTGTCGTCTTGAACAATTCTTCCCACTTGGCTTTCTAAATATTCTGTAATTAAACATTTTTCTTTTCCTTTAACATTACACACACTACATGAAGACTCACCATGCACTGTGATGTTGACAGGATTACTGTTTTCTCCAGATTCAGACTCACACCAGTAAACTCCAGTGTAGGATGTGGAGAGGAAGCTGATGTTACATGTAGATCCTGTAACTGATCCCCAGTGTGAACAATCTAACACTCTCTCACTGTGTGTGTATCGTCTCACTGTCCATCCAGTAGAGTTACTCTTTGGGCCTCACAGCTCAGTGAGAGAGAGTCTTTAGTAAAGTGTTGAGTTCTGCTGGGATTGATGATCAGAGACACTGGGGGAGATTCACCTTAAACAGAGAAAAAATGCCATGTAAATAAAAAATTAAAGAGGAAACATGTAATATAATTTAGTCAGAACACAAGGAATTGGCTGTATATTTAATTTTCTTTCCCTGTATGTTACCAAGAAAAATTTGCACTCCACAAGGGGTGGAGGGCATGACAATATTCAGGGGAACACAAGGAAAAACATGACAATAATCCTCTACCAGCACTTAGGGCTCTTTAACTGCCTTATACATATGAATAAATAAAAGCTGCATTAATCTGATCTTACATTCACACTTTTTTATTCTACACTTCAACACAACAGTTAATTTTCCTCACCAGTGATCCATAGTGGCTGTGGATTGCTGTACTGTGTGTGAAGGGCTGGTTCTCCTCTCTCTCCTCTGCACATATAAACTCCTGTGTGTTTAAGAGCAGCAGGACTGAGAGTGTAGTTGCCTCCAGATCCTCTGCTGCTGTCTGAGAGGAGCTCCCCATACACGCCATAGCCACGATTATTATTTATTCCAGTTAAGCCGTCTCTGTAGGGAACAACTGTGTACCAGCTGAATGTCCAGTCTGTAGAGGAGTCTGTAACCTCACAGCTTAGAGTCACTGAGTCTCCTTCAGTCAGCCAGCTCTGTGGAGATACATTCAGTACTGCCCGTGGTCTCTCTGTTACACAGGAAATACATAAATGTTTTCTATATTTATTTAATACACAGTATGGAACTTTTCATTAATGTCTAATTTTCACCTGACACACTCACCTGATACAGTCAGTGTAACAGCATCACTGGAGTGTGAGGAGCGTGAGCCTCCTCTCTCTGCTCCTCTACAGGGGTATTTACCTGTGTGGGTCACTTCAACACCACTGATTCTGTACACCTGTACACTACTGACAGGACTGTGTGAAGCATCTTTATACCAGCTGTACTGCCAGCTAGAGACATTTTCATCCTGTATGTCACATCTCAGAGTGACGGTGTCTCCACTGAACACCTGATTATCAGGATTTATGGATGTCACTGGTTTAGGTCTTACTGTAGAAAATTAAAAGAGGATCTAAATTGTCATGATGAATTTGACGTCATGGTGTATAATGATGATATAATAGTGTAATAGAGTAATAGTGGAATAGTGAATGTAACAGTTTGCTTTTTTTTAACACTATCACTAATTTACAGATTCAGGGGACTGGACAAAATAATGTGAACACCCATTGTTATAAAGATTAATATTATTTGTGTATGCTGCCCTGAAAAAAAAAATATTGTGATTATAATTTATTTATTTTTTCTTACTATATATTGTCTAATTTGCATAGCAGTATAAAAACAGTCATGCTCAGCAGTGGTTCATTTAAGACATGAAATGAAACTTTTCAGACTTCTAAAGGAGACAGATGGTGGGGGGCATGTTTATCAGGAGTATCTGTAACCTTTTTCAGTCCAAATCTACGGTGTTTCAAGAGGGAGCAGTGTCCATGATTATGACTGTGTATAGAAAGCATGGCAGGACCCTTTATCAGAGAAGAAGAATAATGGACAAAAATCAAAATTTAATGATAGGTACTGTCCAACTCTAGCAAGAATGGTGTCCAAACAACACAAAACTACTGCAGCAAAAGTGACAGCAGAACTTAATATCCACCTTAAAGATCCTGTTTCCACAAAAACAGTCTGCAGAGAACTTTACAAAGCCAACATCCATGGGAAAAGTTGCAATTTCTAAACCATTAATCACACACACCCCAATTTCAAAATTGTGAAAAAAGATGATGTCATGATCATAAAACCTGGACAGCTGAAGACTGGAAATGAGTGATATGGTCTGAGGAATCATCATTTACATTATTCCTAACAGCAGGTCACCCATACACACAACCAAAACAGTTCAGTCTTGGTTTGAGGAGCACCAGTATGGCCCATTGTGGGAAAATTTTGGGGAGAAGTGTGAGAAGCAGGTTTCCTGCTCCAACCTCTCTGAAGCAACTAGAAAATATTCTGCTAGATGAATGGTACAGAATTCCCCTAGAAGATGTTCATAATGATTTTACATGTGTCTAATTGCACATTTTCATGTGTCTCCAGAAATCCTCACACACTCACCTGATACAGTCAGTGTAACTAGAAACTGTCAGCAGTCATGATAACTTACAGAAAAACTGTACAATTTTACACAGCCCTGTTTCACTACAAAAACCAACTAAGACCTGAGTAACAATTAAAAAATATTAGATATGCAGAGTTACTCTTTCCCCACTGAAGTACTGATTATTGTCCTATAACAGCATGTCCTCATGTGTTTTTTTTTCCTTTTTAAAAAACAGAAATAAACCAATATTTACCATTTCTATTATTCTATTATTGTTGAGGAATCTCTGCAAACAATCTATTTTTCCTCACTCCTTTAATGAATAAATATATTCATTGTTTGTTTGCTTTTGTTTTGTAAATAAAATGTTTTTAAAATGTTGCAGTGGATATCAGCAGCTACAAATGACAAATAAATTTTTAAACATATGCATTTCAAGATTATTGTGAACATAACAATAAAAAGAAATAACAAGGAATTACAGTTAACCAATATTTATTTCTTAACTCTTCTAACATACCTGTGATCAAAGTAGAGGAAAAAAACCTGACATACCTCTCACTGTAATCTTGACAGGATCACTGAACTCTGTGTAGTAGTAGTAGTAGTGGTTGTTTATCCTGTTTGCCCAACACTGGTACTCGGTATCTCCTGCATTATCCTCCGTCACTTTAAGTGCATTCTCTTGTGCACTATTCTGTAACCCCTGATTATTTTTTTTACCAGTGAAACTTCCATCCAGTCCCCTGCTGCAGCTCACAGCTCAGAGTGACGGTGTCTCCAGTGTAGACGGAGCTCTGAGGATTCACTCTCACAGTCGCTTTGGGTCTTGCTGTTGGTATGAAATGAAAGAAGGAGTCAGAGCTGCTTTTCACTTTACAACATAAGCAGTAGATTCACTGTGTCTAACAGATGCTTTGTGTCTAAAACAAACATTTATATTTAACATTTAAAACAAGATGTTACAGTTGTATATTTTCTTACATGGCTGATATTCAGTATATTTTCTATGGAACAAAATTCATGATTGGACTGAAGTGTAGGGAAAAACTGTATTTGCTGATTTTAGGTTGCTCTTTAATGGATCCCCTTTACCACCATCTGAATCTGCATTTTCTTAAAAATGAGTAAAATCATGTCTTCATGCAGTAAAGCTATGACAGAGGACTTTTTCCAAAAAACTACAGGCATTCTGTAGCTGAACATAATCATCTAGCTGAGGAACATTAAGGATCATTTTTAATTCAGTCCAACCATCAAAGCATGAAAAGTCTGGGTTTTTTTGTTGAAGACTAAATGTGCTCTGTATGCATGTCC
Organism: Hemibagrus guttatus; assembly: GCA_033459395.1. Taxonomy (NCBI): domain Eukaryota; kingdom Metazoa; phylum Chordata; class Actinopteri; order Siluriformes; family Bagridae; genus Hemibagrus; species Hemibagrus guttatus. Next base: position 5,915,822 of record JAUCMX010000005.1, on the reverse strand, counting down.
ATTCAAGTACTTGAAATGATATGAAAGTATATTATATACAATCTGATGTTTGTCTTTTGTCTTAAAACAATAAGCTATTTGCTGAATATCTGTAAAACTGTCCGTAATTGCTAAAACTGGGTTTTTGGAAAACAGCCAAACATGATGGATAATCAGGTATTGACCAAATATTAGTTTTTTCTGCTAATACTATATGTTCAGGTCAAGTCCACCTTTATTTACAGAGCACATTTTAAATTCTTATTTTTACACATCAGTTAAATAGACAAAGACAGTTAAGAGAGTTGTGAATAATAATAATAATAATAATAATAATAATAATAATAATAATAATAATAATAATAATAATAATAATAATAATAATAATAATAATAATAATAATAATAATAATAATAATAATAATAATAATAATAATAGTAATAATAATAATAATAGTAGAGGCATTGGTGGCTCAGTGGTAGGTTTCTCGCCTATCATGCGGAAGGCCCGGGTTCGATTCCCAGCCAATGCCTCAACCCCAGCCACTGAATGCAGTGCTGGTCCCAAGCCCGGAAAAATGGGAGGGTTGCGGCAGGAAGGGCATCCGGCGTAAAAAAAAAAACCCGTGCCAAGTTGTTGTGCGGACCAGTTGGTCCGCTGTGGCGACCCCGAACAGGGAGCAGCCGAAAGCAACTTCTTCTTATAATAATAATAATCTATTAAAGGACCTGTTCAGGAGCTAAAGATTTTTAAGGTAAAGCTAAAGTTTTGTAAAGAAGTTTTAAAGGTGGTGATTAAATAAGACGCCCATAGAGAAAAGTGCGCAAAGAGCGACACCCCATGAGAACTGAGCATTAACATATTAAATAAGAAATAAAAACACCCACAGACTCACCTGATACAGTCAGTGTAACAGCATCACTGATCTCTGAGCTCTGAAAATCACTCTTATGTCCTCTGCAGGTGTAGGTACCACTGTCTGAGTCTTTAACAGACCAGATTCTGAACTCCTGTCTTGTTCTGTCTGTGTAGACTCTTCCTCTACTCTCTGTGAGTTCATTATTATTTATCTTCCAGCTGTAAGTCCACTGAGTGTCTCCTCCTCCCTGTATGGGCACATCTGAGAGTAACACTCTCTCCAATGAACACATGTGTATCAGGTGTTATGGACACCACAGCTTTAGGACTCCCTATAAAACATTCTGTTGTTAATAAACCTTTCATAAAGTCATTCCCAAGTCTACACTACTAATATCATTTTTTGAGAGAGTATGAGTACATGTTTTTGTTACTTGTTGATGCTGATATGTGTAACCTACTTAATATTAAGAAATCAGGGGAATCATGGAGCATTTTATTTAAACACTAGTTATGTCAGTTGCTCTCTTCTGCTGCTGTTATTAAACTTGTACTGTTTTTTATTTAATATGTTAAGATATTTAAGCAGTGTAAAACTATTTGAGTTTAAAACTATTTATTTAACTCTGATGTTGCAGCCATCCTTTTATTAGAGCTATAAAACCTGCATTAATAAACAAGGAACAAATGAATAAATTGTGCACAACCTTCTCAGGAAGCAATATAAAGGATAAACTCTATATATAAATCACCTTGAGCCTGGGCCACTGGTATAAGTGAAATCAGCACTAAAAAGGGAACAGAAACAGAAGATGATGAAAATATGGAAAATATTCAGTCTATTAATGAAAACAGCAGATTTTAGACACACAGAACACACAAGATTAAATCTTATTCAGGGGAAAACCCGAACCTCTTTAAATTTAAAAAATAGGTTTTAACATTTTTAAAAAAATATTATTTTATAATAAATAATTAATAGGTCACTCATCACTTTATTGCTCCCCAAAAAAAAAAAAATATGAAGCAGATATTAAACCAAAGACCTCTGTGTGTGAGAGTGTGTGTGTGTGTGTGTGTGTGTTGAGCTCTGCATTTCATGATCCGTGATGATACAGCATGCCCAGCAGAGAGCACTGTTTATGCCTTTATTCTCTTATTTTTATGTTAGGTGTTTAAAATGTCCATAAGTAGCACAATATTTTTTTTTGTTTAATTATTATATTTAAAAAGTATCATACTTCATATTTATTGTTAACTTAAATTTTCAGATATTGATAATCAGTCTTGTCTTTTTTTATTCTTTATTTTATTTAACATTTTTTTAGGGTTTTTGTACTTTAGAACTTTTTTTTATTTTCCATTGTTTTTTGGAATATATGAGAACAGTCAGGTGTGTGTGGGATATCTGAAACAGTGTGTTAGAGTGTGTGAAGTGAAGTGAAGCTGATTATTCATGAATCATAAAATTGCTGCAACCTTAGTGTCTGCTTAAAGATTTTTACTAACAGCTGGGCTATACAGCGGATTAATAAAGTTAAAGGTGTTAAAGGATTGGTGAAAACATAACTTTTATCCTTTGGCTTATTGCAAATTTTGGACTGTAGTTGATGTTTTTTGGTTCTGGAAAATGTGTTGTATTAGGTAATGTCAGTTTAAAATCATAAAGAGAGATAGAAATAAAATCTTTACTGTGTCCTGTGTTCACTACCATGTATATGTTCATGTGTCCAATCCCCGTTTAAAAAAGATGATAATGTATGCAGGGGAATATCTAGTGATGGGGAAAAGATGAACAGGAAAGGGAACTGGAAGCAGATTGGACGATTAAAGGTGTGGTAAGATCTGTTTGAGGCTCTTTGCCCAGAAGTGAAGGAGGAAATCCAGATTAGAAGACCAAGGTTACGTGATATTAAAAAAAAACAAGCCCCCAACTTTACCCTCTCCTTACCAGCAGGAGAGACAGGATGACATCAGCAGAGAAGCTACAAATATAACCACACGATGGCGGCACAGACATGGACAGTGAGGAGGAGGATGCCTCTATAGATTATACAGACAAACAACAAATGGAGAGAATGAAGCACATCATGTAAACTTGAGAGCCATCAAAGCCATGATAATGCACGTAACATGAAAAGACATGACTGTTTTCACAGAAGCCATGGGACTTTAGCCACACAACATTGTTCTTAATATCCTTAATGAAAACTCTACATCAAAAAGACCAGAAGTTACTAAACCAAGTTGTGGGCCTGAACAAGAAACCAAGGCCTGAATTTAAAGAAAACATCATCCAACATTTTAGTGACAATAAAAGAAAGATAAAGACTGTGAACTTTCTGTGGTGTGATTCACTCTGTAAGGGGATTAATTAACAGGGATATTGAACCTTCACCTTATTTGCATCCCACTATAGACAATTTCATATCTGCAGAAAACACAATGTGTATAAAATATTTCAGCCCGGAATAGCACACATCCCTAGGTCCATAGGCCTATTTGAATACCACTACATGGAGTTTATTGACATGGCAGAAAGTAAGGAAATGTACAGTCTAATAAACATAGACAAATTTTCTAGATTGGTGGAGGCCTTTCCGTCCAACTACAGTGACACAAAGACAGTTGCTAAATGTTTTCACCAGGAAATTAATTCCAAAATTTGGCATTCCTAAAAAGATTATTCAAGACAATCAGCAGCCATTCTGTAAACAGTGTTATTAGCTGCCCAACAAAACAAATGCATTAAACATAAGCTCTCCTGTGTCACTCCTGTGACCTGTAGATCGAGCAAATGAGTTGTCAAACTACTTGAAAGGAGTAACTTCTTTATATTCAGTGGTTAAGGTGTCAGGATCAGGTCTTGAACTCAGGTCTCTGGTGTGACAGTCTTTTAGTTGCCACTGAGCCCCCGGACAGGAGATGAACCCAATAGTCAGATGCCTTCTTAAGTTGCTTCCAAAGAGTTTATTGAAACAAAGAAAAGAGTAAAATAATCCCTTTCTTCAAAGCAGTCACAAAACATAAGAGTAGCCAGTCAAAAAAGGAAGAAAGAAATCCACAAGGAACACCAATGATCTCCAAACAAAAGTTCTGGAAAAACTTCCCAAAAACAAACACAGGAAAATACTCCAAAAGGCACGGGAGAACACGTCAGCACAAGGGCAACACTTACGGCAGCAACTGGCTAGAGAATCACAATAACCAGACAAAGAGGCAGAGAAAGATCACAGCTTAAATACACAACACAGAACGAGACACATGTGAAAACAATAGAGCTGATAACTAAGGTGAAAATTATAGGCATGAGGGTCCAATGGCGACCTCTAGTGGTCAAAATAAAGCATAACTAAGCCTAAACTCTGACAGGACCCCCCCCTCTAGGAACGACTCCTGACGTTCCTTCCAGGATGACTGGGTTTGCGAGCATGGAATTCTTGAATGAGCTTGGGGTCTAAGATGTCCTTAGCAGGAACCCAGGAGCGCTCCTCAGGGCCATAGCCTTCCCAGTCCACAAGGTACTGCCGGGACCCACGTACTTGACGGACATTCAGTACTCGGTGGACTGTGTAGGCTGGCTGGCCACCGATGATACGAGGAGAGGGAGGATTACCTTTTGCAAGAAAAGGAGAAGACAAAACCAGTTTTAACAAAGAGACATGAAAAGTGGGATTTATCTTTAAAGACTTAGGTAAGTATAAACGATAAGTAACTGGGTTAACTTTCCTGGAGATCTTAAAAGGCCCGATGAACCTCTGGGAAAGTTTACTGGACTCCGTCCGCAAGGGAATGTTCTTGGTGGAGAGCCAGACTCTTTGGCCCGGGCGCAGAGTGGGGGCAGACCTGCGTCTTCGGTTAGCCTGGTGCTGGTACTGCTGAGAGGTCTTGAGGAGCTTAAGTCTGGCCCTTTTCCATGTCTGGCGGCAGCGCTTGACGAACTGTTGAGCGGAGGGGACTGCAGTTTCCACTTCTTGCTCAGGGAACAGTGAAGGGGTATACCCGAACTGGCACTCGAAAGGGGACATGCCTGTAGCAGAGGAGCGAAGGGTGTTGTGAGCATATTCTGTCCACATGACAAAGGAAGACCAAGAGGATGGGTTGTTAGCTGCCATACACCTCAGGGTAGTCTCAAGATCCTGATTGAGCCTCTCTGTTTGCCCATTGGATTCTGGGTGGAACCCAGAAGATAGACTCACTGAAGCCCCCAAAGACTGACAAAATGCCCGCCAGAAACGAGAGGAAAATTGGGGACCTCGATCCGACACAATGTCTTGTGGGATGCCAAAGACTCGAAAGACATGGGTTATAATCAAATCAGCAGTCTCTTTTGCCGTGGGCAGTTTGGGCAAGGGAACAAACCGGGCTGCCTTGGAGAATCTGTCAACTATGACCATGATGACGGTGTTGCCCTGTGATAGCGGTAATCCAGTGATAAAATCCATGGAAAGATGAGACCAAGGTCTATGTGGTATTGAAAGAGGGTGCAATAGCCCCTGGGGTGAACGGTGAGAGGCTTTACCTTGGTTGCATGTGGGACAGGCCTTTACAAATGTTGTGACGTCCTCTTTGATAGTTGGCCACCAAAACCGTCTCTGGAGGAACTCAAGAGTACGTGATGTGCCTGGATGACAAGTTAGGCGTGAGCAGTGACCCCACTGGAGGATCTGGGAGCGGACCGTTTTCGGGACAAACAGACAGTTAGTGGGCCCTCCTCCTGGGTCAGGTTCTCTGGCTTGGGCTTGTTTCACAGTACTTTCCAGCTCCCACCTGATAGGGGCTACTATCTTGGAACTGGGGATAATTGGTGTAATGGCATCTTCGTGAGGTGTGTTTACGTAAACCCGGGACAGTGCATCAGGTTTTAGGTTCTTAGAGCCGGGGCGGTAGAATAAGATGAACTGGAATCGGTTGAAGAATAAAGACCAACGTGCCTGGCGGGGGCTGAGTCGCTTAGCTTGCTGAATGTACTCCAGGTTTTTGTGGTCTGTAAGCACTTGGAATGGGTGTTCTGCCCCCTCAAGCCAATGTCTCCACTCTTCAATGCTAACTTAACCGCCAGTAACTCTCGATCCCCAACGTGATAGTTCCTCTCAGTTGGCGTAAGGCGGTGGGAAAGGAATGCACAAGGGTGGGTCCATTTTTGAGGATCCATTTTTATCTGGCCAGGCTTGATGATGAACCCCAGAAACTGGACCTGGGTCACATGAAACTCACATTTCTCAGGTTTGACATATAGATGGTTGTCAAGCAGGTGTCTGAGAACCTTGCTGACGTGTATCACATGCTCTTGGAGGGAACTCGAGAAGATGAGGATATCATCTAGGTAGACAAACACAAATTGGTCGAGCATGTCTCTGAGAATGTCATTAATGAGAGCTTGGAAGACTGCAGGGGCATTAGTGAGACCGAACGGCATGACTAGGTATTCATAATGCCCAGTGGGCGTGTTGAAGGCAGTCTTCCATTCATCTCCTTGTCTGATGCGCACAAGATGGTAGGCATTGCATAAATCAAGCTTGGTGAAAATGGAAGCTTCTTGAAGGATTTCAAAGGCCGTGGCCATTAGAGGCAGGGGATAGCGGTTGCGAAGTGGGATCTTATTGAGCCCCCTGTAGTCAATGCATGGCCGAAGCCCACCATCCTTCTTACTGACAAAGAAGAACCCAGCTCCAGCAGGGGAAGTAGATGGGCGGATGATCCCTGCTGCAAGGGATTCGTTGATGTACTTGTCCATAGCAGTGCGTTCAGGGGGGGACAATGAGAATATACGGCCTCTGGGGGGACAGGTTACAGGGAGTAGCTCAATGGCGCAGTCGTAGGGGCGATGAGGTGGTAAGGATGTGGCCTTCTTTTTGCTGAACACTGCCTTGAGATGGTGGTACTGAATAGGGACTTGGGACAGATCTAGGGATTCCTGAGACTCGAGAACAGGATCAGGGGAGTTCTGGCCCATGCATGTGGTCTGACAGGTGGAACCCCAACTGAGGACTGTGCCAGTGGACCAGTCCAAGTGTGGGTTATGCTGGAGGAGCCAGGGGTAACCAAGGATAACAGGGAACTCAGGGGACTGTATAAGATGAAAGCATATTCTCTCCTGATGCTGGTAGGTGGAGAGATCAAGGGGAGAAGTGAGGTGGGTTATTTTCCCAGGAGCTACTGGTCTTCCATCCAAGGCTGTCACAGTTAGGGGAGCAGGGAGGGAATTAGTGGGGATCTGGAGGCTTTTAGCAAGGGAAATATCCATGAAGTTTCCGGCCGCGCCCGAATCAATCAAGGCCTGGAGTATGTGTTTTTGGTCTCCCCAAGTGAGTGTGATGGGTAGGAACAACCCAGAGTTGGAAGGTGAAGTAGTGCTTGTTAGTCCCGTTACAGTCCTTCCTTGCCTGTGCGGGACGGGGCGTTTCCCGAGAGTTCTGGGCAGGTGGGACGAAAATGACCATACAATCCACAATATAAACAACAGCGCTCCCTCATACGGCGGTCTCGTTCTGAAGGAGAAAGTCGAGTCCTACCTAACTGCATAGGTTCGGGAGAATCTTGGGGAACTGGTAGCATTTGAGCAGGAGTAGGGCTGGCAGACAGGGCGGAAACACAAGGACGGTTCAGGTTTCTCTCTCTCAAACGATTATCCAGCCGGATTGCTTGATCGATAAGGTTCTCAAGATCACGGGCAGGTTCTCTGATAGCCAGGTCGTCCTTTATCGCCTCAGATAGCCCGTTCAGGAAACACACCATGAGAGACTCATCATTCCAGCCACTCCCCGCTGCAATTGTCCGAAACTGTATGGCATATTCAGTGGCACTGCCATTCTTTTGTCGGAGGGTGAGAAGGTTCTTAGAGGCTTGCCGGCCACTGAGAGGGTGGTCAAAGACTCGTTTGAACTCCTCTACGAACCTAGTGTAACTTGAACAGAAGGGTGCCTGTGCCTTCCAGACAGCCGTTGCCCAGGAGAGGGCCTTACCAGAAAGGAGGGTAATAACATATGCAATCTTGGCCCGATCGGAAGGGAAGGAGGATGGTTGCAGTTCAAACGTGAGAGAGCATTGAGTCAGGAACCCATCGCATGCACTGGGATCACCCGAGAAACGTTGCGGGGGAGGTAGACGAGGCTCAGCCAAAGGGGAAGGCATTGGAGAATCTGGGAGGGGCACAGAAGCAGCAGAAGCAGTAGCAGAAGTAGAAGGCAGTCGGTCAAAAATCTGACGGATAGAAGTCATGAGATCAGTCAGTACCTGTGAGTGTGTAGCCATTAAGGTTTCCTGCTGAGCTAGAGCTGCCTCGAGGCGTTGAACGATGGATTCATGCTGAGCCACTGTGGCAAGGAGTTCTTGAGGATCAGGCGTCTCTGGGTTCATTATGTTGGTCTGGTTATTCTGTCAGGATCAGGTCTTGAACTCAGGTCTCTGGTGTGACAGTCTTTTAGTTGCCACTGAGCCCCCGGACAGGAGATGAACCCAATAGTCAGATGCCTTCTTAAGTTGCTTCCAAAGAGTTTATTGAAACAAAGAAAAGAGTAAAATAATCCCTTTCTTCAAAGCAGTCACAAAACATAAGAGTAGCCAGTCAAAAAAGGAAGAAAGAAATCCACAAGGAACACCAATGATCTCCAAACAAAAGCTCTGGAAAAACTTCCCAAAAACAAACACAGGAAAATACTCCAAAAGGCACGGGAGAACACGTCAGCACAAGGGCAACACTTACGGCAGCAACTGGCTAGAGAATCACAATAACCAGACAAAGAGGCAGAGAAAGAGCACAGCTTAAATACACAACACAGAACGAGACACATGTGAAAACAATAGAGCTGATAACTAAGGTGAAAATTATAGGCATGAGGGTCCAATGGTGACCTCTAGTGGTCAAAATAAAGCATAACTAAGCCTAAACTCTGACATAAGGTGTTGGACTACTGATCAGAAGGGTGTGAGTTTAAATCCAAGGGCCACCAAGCTGCCATTGTTGGCCATCATCTGCTCAGATGTATTAAAAAGAGATAAATGTAAGTTGCTCTGGATAAGAGTGTGTGCCAAATGCTGTAAATGTATCTTTGCAGCAGGATATGATCATAATTCAGAGTAAACTATTGAATTAAAAGGGAATTGCGAAGTGGATAGTAGTCATTGGGATGAATTAAGGAAAACTAACACCAGGAGCAAGTTGTTAGCTGCAGGGCTTTTATCAAAGTAAGGAGTAATGGTGGCTCTGGAACATATTGATAAATCAAGTTATAATTGTGAGTTATTTCTGAATGAAACATTTGAGGGGTTTTCAATAAATAAAATCATAGTTCTAACCACTTCGGTTTACTGCAATTCAGAATATAGATATACTGTTAGCCAAGGAAAACACAGTGTCTGCAGGTGTAATGAGACCTGTTGTACTTATATTTCACATGAAGGAAGTCTCACAGACATGGACCAGAGGACCATGCTACCCCCTTGAAACCACTTGGATAGCTTGTGTTAGGGGCCTCCTGGCTAGGGGCATGGTACCATGTTGTAATAATAATTATTGCTCTCATCCTTACTGTGTTCTTGATTCTGTGTTCACTATCATGTATATGTTCTTGTGTCCAATCCAGTGTTAATTTCATTAACAAAGGCGATGACGAAAAATATTTGTTAATGACCATTTTAATATCTGATGATAAAAACTATGAGGAAATTTAAGACGATTCTTTGTTAACGAGACGAGACTGGACTAAAATGCTTTTTTTTTTTTAGGAGTATTGGACATTCATAATAAATGATCTCTTTGTATCGGCTAACGTCTTTAAAAATGTGTGTCCCTGTCACTGGACTGGATAAGGGGCGTTTGTATCTCAGACAGTTAGCGGAAGGCTAAATAAACTCCAACTGGCCTGGAGAGCTGCAGTGGATTCAGCACCTGAAGCTTTAGGAAGAAAAGGAAGAACTGATATATGGAAGCATTTCTGTTATAATTCCTCTGAAAAAAAAACCCATTGTGCAATGTCACAGAAAATGGAGAGAAGCCCTGTGTCTATAAAATAGACAGAAAGAATACCACGAATATTAAGAGGCATCTGAAGGAGCATCACCCTGCTATTTATGCAGCTTCTGTCACGGAAAGTCAACTATTTAGTCTTATTTAAGTACTTTTTCTTAACGTGAGGTCAGTGTTACTGGACGTGTCCACAGGGAAATTCACTAGCAAGTTTTATGTTTTTATGTTTTAGCTTTCTGTTAATTAACGTTAGTTAGCTAGCCTTACTGCATAGTTCTGAGCCTTTCATCAATGTACAGTGCTTCATTATATATTGTACAACAGCTCGGCTTTTCTGCAGCATTCAGTTCTGTTTCTAATGAAATCTGTATCCCGTGCTGTAGCAAGATTATTTAGGCCATAGCCTATTTGTTTTATTAACTTAATAACAAGCAGATAGCAAGCTGTTTCTAAAATAACAGATGGATGTAGAAGTTGTTTAAGTTATTGCCCATGTACGTATGCTTAAGGCTGGAATACACTACATGATTTTTGCCCCGATTTTTTCCCTATTTACATTCTGGAGAAGTTGACGCTCCCATATCTGAGATGACAGATTTCATAAAAATGTTATTTTACTTCCAAATGTACACCTTAATGGTTATTATACAGTAAATACTGTTAGCAGACAAAGGTATGTTAGTAATATATGTTCAGCTGCTTTTGAACATCTGTCTGTTTATTGCACATTTATTTGAAGTTTCAGAAAATAAATGCTGTTTTTCCATAACAGCTAAAGAAAATATTTTTGGTTTTTACTTGATACTTGAACTATAGATCACTTTTACCGATCCTTAATGTATGATCCTACCTTATAAATTAGCAAGGGCAGCACAGCAGGCTGATCTCCAACTAGGAAAAAGTGATATGTAGAGCTGCACAAGTGCTAAGAGTGCAGTGTTAATATAACTTGTTATCTTCATTCAAGTCTCTCATAAGCTTCATTGGTCTAGAAGTTGCTTTCAGCTGCTCCCTGTTCGGGGTCACCACAGCGGACCAATTGGTCCGCACAACAACATGGCAAATGTTTTACGCCGGATGCCCTTCCTGACGCAACCCTCCCATTTTTCCAGGCTTGGGACCGGCACTGCATCCAGTGGCTGGGGTTGAGGCATTGGCTGGAATCGAACCCGGGCCTTCCGCATGATAGGCGAGCAACCTACCACTAAGCCACCAATGCCTCTATAAGCTTCATTGGTCTAAAGAGAGAAAAATTATAATAACTATTTTTGTCTATAATACTACATAGAAAATTAACAAAATTAAAGCTGGTAACTGCATAAAATTAGAAAGGATGAAGTCAGGAAGGCTTTGAAGAGGATGAAAAGAAGAGGTAAAGAAGCGAGTGCAGGCAGGTTGGAATGGGTGGAGAAAGGTGTGGGGAGTTCTGTGTGATAGGAAAATATCAGCGAGAATCAAGGGGAAGGTGTACAGGACAGTGGTGAGAGCGGCCATGCTGTATGGTTTAGAGACAGTGTCACTGAGGAAGAGACAGGAGTCAGAGCTAGAGGTAGCAGAGCTGAAGATGTTGAGGTTCTCTTTGGGAGTGACAAGATTGGACAGGATTAAAAACGAGTACATCAGAGGGACAGCTCATGTTGGACGTTTGGAGGACAAAGTTAGGGAGACCAGATTAAGATGGTTTGGACATGTTCAGAGGAGGGAGAGTGAGTATATTGGTAGGAGAATGTTGGACATGGAGCTGCCAGGCAGGAGGCAAAGAGGAAGGCCAAAGAGGAGGTATATGGATGGAATTAATGAGGATATGAAGCTAGTGGGTGCAAGTGTTGAGGATGCAGAAGATAGGGATAGGTGGAGAGAGATGATTCGCTGTGGCGACCCCTGAAGGGAAAAGCCGAAAGAAGAAGAAGAAAGCTGGTAACTGCAGTTTGACTAAAACTAATGACTAAAACTTGACAAAAATACAATGACTTTTTGTCGACTAAAACTAGACTAAGAAAAAGACTAAGACTAAATAAAAAATGGCTGTCAAAATGAACACTGGCCCAATCCCAGTTGAATAAGGGAACAGTGTATGCAGGGAATATCTAGTGATAGGGAAGAAAGAGGAACTAGAAAGGGATTTGGAGATAACTAAAGATGGAACAAACTAATGCTGACAATCCAGCAGCAGGCAGATTTCCCAGATATGTACCCATTCCCTGGAGACTGTAATTCCCTGAATCAACATCAGATACAAGAAAGCCAGAGACAGGATTTGCCTAGTAATAAGAATCGTTAATTGGGTCCAATGAATCAAGCTTTGGTGAAGAGTAATAATGTTTGATCATGTGTTATATATTCATGATCCTCAATTTCATTAAACATTCCTATAGTCATGTATTGTCATCGTCTGCTGAACCGAGATGGTAAATACACTATCATGCACAAAGTAGGTAAGGTGGGACTTTTCTCTTCAATTTGATTGGAATTATGAAATAGTTTATTTCACCTGCCTCTGGTGAGTAAGTGGACATGAAATTTTACACAGAATTAGTGAATCCTCTGATAACAGATCATTTTGTTATGAATCATCCTTTAATATTTGAGCAACGTTTAGCTTTAAAAGAGCTCACTGAGTGTCAGTGGAGATAAATTTGTCCACATTATCAACAGTTAAGAAGTGAAAAGTTAGTTCATTCATTCGATAGTCTCAAACAGTGTATATTTAACATACAGGCACTGCACATCAGTGCTGGATTTATCAAGAAACAGAGACTAATGTAAAACATAGACTAACAGAAACATGATATGCTTAAGACAACTAGATGACCAAGCAAAATAAACACACTCTGCCAAAATTGTCATGTGCGGCACCATCTTGGATCTTCAAAATGTTAGTGATAATTATTTATTGAGATTTTTCCTGGACAGTTGAATCTCAACTAGGTTCATTACATGAATCATGGACAGTGGAATACCATCTGTCCTACAAGGTTCCTTTCCTGAACTCCAAACTTGCCCATCACCTCCTCATCACCTGTGTTCCCCTCACCAATATGTCCATTAAAATCCGCTCCTATCACCACTCTCTCACCCGTGGGAATACTCTCCATCACCTCATCTAATTCACTCCGGAATATCTCTTTCTCCTCTAACTCACAACCTACCTGTGGGGCATAACCACTAACAACATTCAACATCACCCCTTCAATCTCTAACTTCAGACTCATCACCCTGTCTGACACTCTCTTCACCTCCAGAACATTCCTCACAAACTCCTCCTTCAGGACCACACCTACCCCATTTCTCTTACTCTTAGATACGAAGTTCAATATTCAAATGTCTGGAGAGTTTTGTGGATGTGGAAAAGAAATATGCAGAAAAATTACATGTGACATAAGTAAGCACAGTCTGTACAATGAACATGCTGCAATATATTTCACTTAAGTAGTTATGAATTAATCTTCTTCCTTATTTCTCTCTACTTTTCTTCTTCTATTTTAAAAATTGATGATGTTCTTCAGATATTTCCTGTTAAATTGCAGCTCTACTAGGTTCATCACAGAAATCATGGACAGTGGACTAATCCATTTCTGTAAGGGGGGGTTATTGGGTTGGAAATTAAAACTTATTTCATCAGTGTTGCATAATTTTGCTCAAATTGTGTGATTCACCGTATTACACATACAGGAGTTCAGTCATAAGAGGAGGCCTGTGAACTACTGGAATGGAAATACTCTTTAAGCAGAAACACATCTCAGAATGCACAACTTTGAGTCGTATAGAACACAACAGCAGAAGATCACTCCTGTCAGACAAGAAAGGGAATCCAATCCTATAGTGGACACAGGCTCACCCAAACTGACCGTTTGAAAACTGGACATCTGGTCTAATGCAGCTTGATTGGTATTGCATGATGCAGGTGGCAGGCAACGGAATTTGTCATCAACAACTTGAATGCATGCAACATGCAAATATTTTTAGCCTTACACCTCCTCCCCTTCTTCACTGCTGAACACACAGCACTGAATAAAAAAAAAGCTAAACCACAACTGCCAACTTGTCTCTGTTCTCACACCTCTAAAACTGTCACTGTCCTGTGTGTGTCCGTGTACAAGACTAATGAGAAGTGTTTATTTCTGCATAAGTTTTTGATAGATTTGACACAATAAGTAAATAAAACTAGATAACAGTTTGGTGTATTTTCTGTCTGAAGTTTCACATTTTCTTCCTGAATGTTGACGTCCTAAATGTGCTTCTGGGTGTCTCCAGGATAAGCTTCAGATTCACTGCAACCATAACCAGCATAAAGTGTTCCCTGAAGATGGATTAATGATTCTGTGAGTCCATCACAGCACAGCTCCAGTGTTTTTAGGTTCTTCTCATGTGAGGAATATCATTAGTGGTCCTGAGCAAACTTGAGCACCCCAATACAGTGGTGTGAAAAAGTGTTGGCCCCCTTCCTGATTTCTTATTTTTTTGCATGTTTGTCACACTTTAATGTTTCAGATAATCAAACACATTTAAATATTAGTCAAAGATAACACAAGTAAACACATCATGCAGTTTTTAAATGAAGGTTTTTATTATTAAGGGAAAACAAAATCCAAAACTACATGGCCCTGTGTGAAAAATATTTGCCCCCTAAGCCTAATAACTGGTTGGTCCACCCTTAGCAGCAACAACTGCAATCAAGCGTTTTCCATAACTTGCAATGAGTCTGTTACAGCGCTGTGGAGGAATTTGGGCCCACTCATCTTTGCAGAATTGTTGTAATTCAGCCACATTGGAGGGTTTTCGAGCATGAACCACCTTTTTAAGGTCATGCCACAGCATCTCAATAGGATTGAGGTCAGGACTTTGACTAGGCCACTCCAAAGTGTTCATTTTGTTTTTCTTCAGCCATTCAGAGGTGGACTTGCTGGTGTGTTTTGGATCATTGTCCTGCTGCAGAACCCAAGTTCGCGTCAGCTTGAGGTCACAAACAGATGGCCGGACATTCTCCTTCAGGATTTTTTGGTAGACAGCAGAATTCATGGTTCCATTTATCACAGCAAGTCTTCCAGGTCCTGAAGCAGCAAAACAGCCCCAGACCATCACACTACCACCACCATATTTTACTGTTGGTATGATGTTCTTTTTCTGAAATGCGGTGTTACTTTTACGCCAGACGTAATGGGACACAGACCTTCCAAAAAGTTACATTTTTGTCTCGTCAGTCCACAGAGTATTTTCCCAAAAGTCTTGGGGATCATCGAGATGTTTTCTGGCAAAACTGAGACGAGCCTTTATGTTCTTTTTGCTCAGCAGCGGTTTTCATCTTGGAACTCTGCCATGCAAACCATTTTTGCCCCGTCTCTTTCTTATGGTGGAGTCATGAACAGTCACCTTAACTGAGACAAGTGAGGCCTGCATTTCTTTGGATGTTGTTGTGGGGTCTTTTCTGACCTCCTGGATGAGTTGTCGCTGCGCTCTTGGGGTAATTTTGGTCGGCCGGCCACTCCTGGGAAGGTTCTCCACTGTTCCATGTTTTCGCCATTTGTAGATAATGGTTCTCACTGTGGTTCACAGCAGTCCCAAAGCTTTAGAAATGGATTTATAACCTTTTCCAGACTGATAGAAAGTAATTGAGATTTGTCTCATTTGTCTTTGAAGTTTTTTGGATCTCGGCATGATGTCTAGCTTTTGAGGATCTTTTGGTCCACTTCACTTTGTCAGGAAGGTCCTATTTAAGTGAGTTCTTGATTGCGAACAGGTGTGGCAGTAATCAGGCCTGGGTGTGGCTAGAGAAATTGAACTCAGGTGTGATAAACCACAGTTAAGTTACAGTATGTCTTAACAGGGGGGCAAACACTTTCACACAGGGCCATGTAGTTTTGGATTTTGTTTTTCCTTAATAATAAAAACCTTCATTTAAAAACTGCATGATGTGTTTACTTGTGTTATCTTTGACTAATATTTAAATGTGTTTGATTATCTGAAACATTAAAATGTGACAAACATGCAAAAAAATAAGAAATCAGGAAGGGGGCCAACACTTTTTCACACCCCAATATATTCTTGTTACATTTTTATTTCTAGAGATAACACAACCTGCTGCACCAGCATTCCCCACTTATTAATTCATTCTCATTAATTATGCAGTTTTCCTAGCATACACGACCACTGCAGCTTCTAACCAGAAAAAAGCGTCTGAGGATGATGAATAGCCAAAATTACAAAATCTCAGTTTTTAAATAAGAATGATTGTTAATATAGTGTGTTTTATCTACAATAGAAGAAGTTGCTTTCGGCTGCTCCCTGTTCGGGGTCGCCACAGCAGACCAACTGGTCCGCACAACAACTTGGCACAGGTTTTACGCCGGATGCCCTTCCTGACGCAACCCTCCCATTTTTCCGGGCTTGGGACCGGCATTGCATCCAATGGCTGGGGTTGAGGCATTGGCTGGAATCGAACCCGGGCCTTCCGCATGATAGGCGAGCAACCTACCACTGAGCCACCAATGCCTCTAAAGTTGCTTTCGGCTGCTCCCTGTTCGGGGTCGCCACAGCAGACCAACTGGTCCGCACAACAACTTGGCACAGGTTTTACGCCGGATGCCCTTCCTGACGCAACCCTCCCATTTTTCCGGGCTTGGGACCGGCATTGCATCCAATGGCTGGGGTTGAGGCATTGGCT
>JAUCMX010000005.1:5883693-5898856 GCA_033459395.1 Hemibagrus guttatus | reverse complement strand
GTGTAGCCAGACAGCATAGGATGGTGGTGTGTAGGATGACTTTGATGGTCTGTAAGAAGAAGAGGTCAAAGATAGAGATAGAGAAGAAAACCAAGTGGTGGAAGCTGAAAAAGGAGGAATGTTGTGAGGAATTTAGACAGAAGTTGAGGCAGGCTCTGGGTGGGCAGGTATTGCTGCCAGATGACTGGGAAACTACAGCAGAAGTGATCAGGGAGACAGGGAGAAAGGTGCTGGGTGTGTCATCTGGAAGGAGGAAAGAAGATAAGGAGACTTGGTGGTGGAATGAGGAAGTTCAGGATAGTATCCAGAGGAAGAGGTTAGCCAAGAAGAAGTGGGACATGGACAGGACTGAAGAGAATAGACAGGAATACAAGGAGTTACAGCGCAGAGTGAAGAGGGAGGTGTCTAAGGCCAAGCAGAAGGCATATGACGAGTTGTACACTAGGTTAGACACTAGAGAAGGAGAGAAGGACTTGTACAGGTTAGCTAGGCAGAGGGATCGAGATGGGAAGGATGTGCAGCAAGTTAGAGTTATTAAGGATAGAGATGGAAGGGTGCTCACAAGTGAGGAGAGTGTACAGAGGAGATGGAAGGAGTACTTTGAGGAGCTGATGAATGAGGAAAATGAGAGGGAAAAAAGAGTAGAAGGGGTGAACTCTGTGGAACAGAAAGTAGATAAGATTAGAAAGGATGAAGTCAGGAAGGCTTTGAAGAGGATGAAAAGTGGAAAGGCAGTCGGTCCTGATGACATCCCGGTGGAGGTCTGGAAGTGTCTGGGAGAGGCAGCAGTGGAATTTTTAACTAGTTTGTTCAACAGGGTTTTAGAGAGTGAGAGGATGCCTGAGGAATGGAGAAGAAGTGTGTTAGTGCCGAACTTTAAGAATAAGGGTGACGTGCAGAGTTGCAGTAACTATAGGGGGATAAAGTTGATGAGCCATACAATGAAGCTATGGGAAAGAGTAGTGGAAGCTAGGTTAAGGAAGGTAGTGGAAATTTGTGAGCAGCAGTATGGCTTCATGCCCAGAAAGAGCACAACAGATGCAATTTTTGCTCTGAGGATTTTGATGGAGAAGTATAGGGATGGTCAGAGGGAGTTGCACTGTGTGTTTGTAGACCTGGAGAAAGCGTATGACAGGGTGCCAAGAGAAGAGCTGTGGTACTGTATGAGGAAGTCAGGAGTAGCAGAGAAGTATGTCAGAGTGGTGCAGGACATGTATGAGAGGAGCAGGACAGTGGTGAGGTGTGCTGTAGGTCAGACAGAGGAGTTCAATGTGGAGGTGGGACTGCATCAGGGATCGGCTCTGAGCCCCTTCCTGTTTGCTATAGTGATGGACCAGTTGTCAGAGGAGGTCAGACAGGAGTCTCCTTGGACAATGATGTTTGCAGATGACATTGTGATCTGTAGTGAGAGCAGGGAGCAGGTGGAGAAAAACCTGGAGAGGTGGAGGTTTGCGCTGGAGAGAAGAGGAATGAAAGTCAGTCGTAGTAAGACTGAGTACATGTGTGTGAATGAAAGGGAGGGAAGTGGAACAGTAAGGTTACAGGGTGAAGAGGTGCAGAAGGTACAGGAGTTTAAGTACTTGGGGTCAACAGTCCAGAGTAATGGAGAGTGTGGGAAAGAGGTAAAGAAGCGAGTGCAGGCAGGTTGGAATGGCTGGAGAAAGGTGTCGGGAGTTCTGTGTGATAGGAAAATATCAGCGAGAATCAAGGGGAAGGTGTACAGGACAGTGGTGAGACCGGCCATGCTGTATGGTTTAGAGACAGTGTCACTGAGGAAGAGACAGGAGTCAGAGCTAGAGGTAGCAGAGCTGAAGATGTTGAGGTTCTCTTTGGGAGTGACAAGATTGGACAGGATTAGGAATAAGTACATCAGAGGGACAGCTCATGTTGGACGTTTGGGGGACAAAGTTAGGGAGGCCAGATTAAGATGGTTTGGACATGTTCAGAGGAGGGAGAGTGAGTATATTGGCAGGAGAATGTTGGACATGGAGCTGCCAGGCAGGAGGCAAAGAGGAAGGCCAAAGAGGAGATATATGGATGGAATTAATGAGGATATGAAGCTAGTGGGTGCAAGTGTTGAGGATGCAGAAGATAGGGATAGGTGGAGAGAGATGATTCGCTGTGGCGACCCCTGAAGGGAAAAGCCGAAAGAAGAAGAAGAAGAAGAAGAACATTATGCTATGACAGGTAACCACACCCACAACTGACATTGACAACTTTTAAACTGAACTGAACATTCATATGTTAAATTCCTGCACCTGTCTTACACATCCCCAGACATCCAAAAAACTCCTGTCCAGATGTTTGAACTGCATATCTACATACAAGAGGGGTTATAGTCAGACATTGTGGTGGGTCTCTCTCTCTCTCTCTCTCTCTCTCTCTCTCTCTCTCTCTCTCTCTCTCTCTCTCTCTCTCTCTCTCTTTTTAGAACACAGGAAGTGGTAAAGAGGTAAGACTTTAACACACACCTCTGCTCAGGCAGGCAGTCAGTCATTAGAGGGACAGGATGGAGCTCAGTCCACTTCCTGTGATGCTCTGTGAGTAAATGTTCTCTTTGTGTCTTCATTAGAGTGAGTGGTGGGGTATAAAGTTGTTCATCTGCAGTCTGAATGTCCTGAGTGATGAGATTATTGTGTGATTAGGACATTGTGTGTACTTCAGCATGACTGCTCAGGTGGATCAGTGTCTCCATATCTGTTATGAGAAGGGTTTAGTTTGATGTGGAACTACTCTCAGTAACTATGATAGTTCAACAGGTAAGAGTACAAGTAGAGCTAGTTTAAAACACAGGTCTGTATTAGTGGAGTCTGTACATGATGATCATCTTCTGTTGTTTCCTGTTTACAGAAACATGTTTTGTGTTAAAAACCATATTAAATGTAGCATGATTTTGAACAAAGCCTTGTGAACATTAGACTTTCTGAGAAAATGCCTCATATCCTATATTTCCATTTTTGTTATTATTATGGTCTGTGTATGGAAAATATTCACTCTAAAACAAACTAGTGCACATCACTTTTAACATAATCACAATAATTGATTACTAATTATCAGTAATTATTATTTTATTTGATAAAAATAAGAGTAATATTTTTGTGCAGAAACAAACACTTCTCATTAGTCCTGCACACACACAGAGCAGTGATGTTAGAGGCCTGAGAACAGAGAGCAGATCACGGATGTGGTTTATTTTCTATTTTTATTTAGTGATGCAGTTTCAGTCGCGAAAAAGAGGAGGAGGTGTGAAGATGGACGCGTGAAAGCAATAACTAGATTTTAACAGTTGATAACATGGCTAAATCTAACTCCACTGACATCACTGAACTTTTTTTAATTCAAAAGTTGTCCAATCTGAAGACACTCATTTGAAGACAGAGTCTCCACAGCAGAGACAGTTGGAGACGAAACAACTATTCAGAGTGATTTATTAGGACCACTATTCTGTCACTATTACTGAGTATATTATATATGGACATTGTAGATAAAACACACTATATTAACAATTATTCTTATTTAAAAACTGAGATTTTGTAATTTTGGCTATTCATCATCCTCAGACGCTTTTTTCTTGTTATAAGCTGCAGTGGTCGTGTATGCTAGGAAAACTGCATAATTAATGAGAATGAATTAATAAGTGGGGAATGCTGGTGCAGCAGGTTGTTATCTCTAGAAATAAAAATGTAACAAGAATATATTTGGGTGCTCAAGTATAACACTTCTCATTAGCCTTGTACACTGACACACACAGGGCAGTGACAGTTTTAGAAATGTGAGAACAGAGACAAGTTGGCAGTTGTGGTTTAACTTCTTTTTTTAATTCAGTGCTGTGTGTTCAGCAGTGAAGAAGGGGAGGAGGTGTAAGGCTAAAAATATTTGCATGTTGCATGCATTCAAGTTGTTGATGACAAATTCCGTTGCCTGCCACCTGCATCATGCAATACCAATCAAGCTGCATTAGACCAGATGTCCAGTTTTCAAATGGTCAGTTTGGGTGAGCCTGTGTCCACTATAGGATTGGATTCCCTTTCTTGTCTGACAGGAGTGATCTTCTGCTGTTGTGTTCTATACGACTCAAAGTTGTGCATTCTGAGATGTGTTTCTGCTTAAAGAGTATTTCCATTCCAGTAGTTCACAGGCCTCCTCTTATGACTGAACTCCTGTATGTGTAATACGGCAAATCACACAATTTGAGCAAAATTATGCAACACTGATGAAATAAGTTTTAATTTCCAAACCAATAACCCCCCCTTACAGAAATGGATTAGTCCACTGTCCATGATTTCTGTGATGAACCTAGTAGAGCTGCAATTTAACAGGAAATACCTGGCAAAAATATCTGAAGAACATCATCAATTTTTAAAATAGAAGAAGAAAAGTAGAGAGAAGTAAGGAAGAAGATTAATTCATAACTACTTAAGTGAAATATATTGCAGCATGTTCATTGTACAGACTGTGCTTACTTATGTCACATGTAATTTTTCTGCATATCTCTTTTCCACATCCACAAAACTCTCCAGACATTTGAATATTGAACTTCGTTTCTAAGAGTAAGAGAAATGGGGTAGGTGTGGTCCTGAAGGAGGAGTTTGTGAGGAATGTTCTGGAGGTGAAGAGAGTGTCAGACAGGGTGATGAGTGTGAAGTTAGAGATTGAAGGGGTGATGTTGAATGTTGTTAGTGGTTATGCCCCACAGGTAGGTTGTAAGTTGGAGGAGAAAGAGAGATTCTGGAGGGAATTAGATGAGGTGATGGAGAGTATTCCCACGGGTGAGAGAGTGGTGATAGGAGCGGATTTTAATGGACATGTTGGTGAGGGGAACACAGGTGATGAGGAGGTGATGGACAAGTCTGGAGTTCAGGAAAGGAACCTTGAAGGACAGATGGTATTCCACTGTCCATGATTCATGTAATGAACCTAGTTGAGATTCAACTGTCCAGGAAAAATCTCAATAAATAATTATCACTAACATTTTGAAGATCCAAGATGGTACTGCACATGACAATTTTGGCAGAGTGTGTTTATTTTGCTTGGTCATCTAGTTGTCTTATGCATATCATGTTTCTGTTAGTCTATGTTTTACATTAGTCTCTGTTTCTTGATAAATCCAGCACTGATGTGCAGTGTCTGTATGTTAAATATACACTGTTTGAGACTATCGAATGAATGAACGAACTTTTCACTTCTTAACTGTTGATAATGTGGACAAATTTAACTCCACTGACACTCAGTGAGCTCTTTTAAAGCTAAACGTTGCTCAAATAATAAAGGATGATTCATAACAAAATGATCTGTTATCAGAGGATTCACTAATTCTGTGTAAAATTTCATGTCCACTTACTCACCAGAGGCAGGTGAAATAAACTATTTCATAATTCCAATCAAGTTGAAGGAAAAAGTCCCACCTTACCTACTTTGTGCATGATAGTGTATTTACCATCTCGGTTCAGCAGACGATGACAATACATGACTATAGGAATGTTTAATAAAATTGAGGATCATGAATATATAACACATGATCAAAGATTATTACTCTTCACCAAAGCTTGATTTATCTAGGACTGTTTGTTTGTATGTTTATTGGTTCCTATGTTCTGTAAAGCTGCTTTGAGACAATGTTCTTTGTTAAAGGCGCTATACTAATAAATTTGAATTGAATTGAATTGAATTCATTGGACCCAATTAACGTTTCTTATTACTAGGCAAATCCTTTCTCTGGCTTTCTTGTATCTGATGTTGATTCAGGGAATTACAGTCTCCAGGGAATGGGTACATATCTGGGAAATCTGCCTGCTGCTGGATTGTCAGCATTAGTTTGTTCCATCTTTAGTTATCTCCAAATCCCTTTCTAGTTCCTCTTTCTTCCCTATCACTAGATATCCCCTGCATACACTGTTCCCTTACTCAACTGGGATTGGGCCAGTGTTAATTTTGACAGCCATTTTTGATTTAGCCTTAGTCTTTTTCTTAGTCTAGTTTTAGTCGACAAAAAGTCATTGCGTTTTAGACATTAGTTTTAGTCAAACTGCAGTTACCAGCTTTCTTCTTCTTCTTTCGACTTTTCCCTTCAGGGGTCACCACAGCGAATCATCTCTCTCCACCTATCCCTATCTTCTGCATCCTCAACACTTGCACCCACTAGCTTCATATCCTCATTAATTCCATCCATATACCTCCTCTTTGGCCTTCCTCTTTGCCTCCTGCCTGGCAGCTCCATGTCCAACATTCTCCTACCAATATACTCACTCTCCCTCCTCTGAACATGTCCAAACCATCTTAATCTGGTCTCCCTAACTTTGTCCCCCAAACGTCCAACATGAGCTGTCCCTCTGATATACTCGTTCCTAATCCTGTCCAATCTTGCCACTCCCAAAGAGAACCTCAACATCTTCAGCTCTGCTACCTCTACCTCTAGCTCTGACTCCTGTCTCTTCCTCAGTGACACTGTCTCTAAACCATACAGCATGGCCGCTCTCACCACTGTCCTGTACACCTTCCCCTTGATTCTCGCTGATATTTTCCTATGACACAGAACTCCCCACACCTTTCTCCACCCATTCCAACCTGCCTGCACTCGCTTCTTTACCTCTTTCCCACACTCTCCATTATTCTGGACAGTTGACCCCAAGTACTTAAACTCCTGTACCTTCTTTTCATCCTCTTCAAAGCCTTCCTGACTTCATCTTTTCTAATCTTATGCAGTTACCAGCTTTAATTTTGTTAATTTTCTATGTAGTATGTAGACAAAAATAGTTATTATAATTTTTCTCTCTTTAGACCAATGAAGCTTATGAGAGACTTGAATGAAGATAACAAGCTATATTAACACTGCACTCTTAGCACTTGTGCAGCTCTACATATCACTTTTTCCTAGTTGGAGATCAGCCTGCTGTGCTGCCCTTGCTAATTTATAAGGTAGGATCATACATTAAGGATCGGTAAAAGTGATCTATAGTTCAAGTATCAAGTAAAAACCAAAAATGTTTTCTTTAGCTGTTATGGAAAAACAGCATTTATTTTCTGAAACTTCAAATAAATGTGCAATAAACAGACAGATGTTCAAAAGCAGCTGAACATATATTACTAACATACCTTTGTCTGCTAACAGTATTTACTGTATAATAACCATTAAAGTGTACATTTGGAAGTAAAATAACATTTTTATGAAATCTGTCATCTCAGATATGGGAGCGTCAACTTCTCCAGAATGTAAATAGGGAAAAAATCGGGGCAAAAATCATGTAGTGTATTCCAGCCTTAAGCATACGTACATGGGCAATAACTTAAACAACTTCCACATCCATCTGTTATTTTAGAAACAGCTTGCTATCTGCTTGTTATTAAGTTAATAAAACAAATAGGCTATGGCCTAAATAATCTTGCTACAGCACGTGATACAGATTTCATTAGAAACAGAACTGAATGCTGCAGAAAAGCCGAGCTGTTGTACAATATATAATGAAGCATTGTACATTGATGAAAGGCTCAGAACTATGCAGTAAGGCTAGCTAACTGACGTTAATTAACAGAAAGCTAAAACATAAAAACATAAAACTTGCTAGTGAATTTCCCTGTGGACATGTCCAGTCACACTGACCTCACGTTAAGAAAAAGTACTTAAATAAGACTAAATAGTTGACTTTCCGTGACAGAAGCTGCATAAATAGCAGGGTGATGCTCCTTCAGATGCCTCTTAATATTCGTGGTGTTCTTTCTGTCTATTTTATAGCCACAGGGCTTCTCTCCATTTTCTGTGACATTGCACAATGGTTTTTTTTTTCAGAGGAATTATAACAGAAATGCTTCCATATATCAGTTCTTCCTTTTCTTCCTAAAGCTTCAGGTGCTGAAGCCACTGCAGCTCACCAGGCCAGTTGGAGTTTATTTAGCCTTCCGCTAACTGTCTGAGATACAAACACCCCTTATCCAGTCCAGTGACAGGGACACACATTTTTAAAGATGTTAGCCGATACAAAGATATCATTTATTATGAATGTCTGATACTCCTAAAAAAAAGCATTTTAGTCCAGTCTCGTCTCGTTAACAAAGAAACGTCTTAAATTTCCTCATAGTTTTTATCATCAGATATTAGCTTCGTGCCCTGCGATGGGTTGGCACTCCGTCCAGGGTGTATCCTGCCTTGATGCCCAATGACGCCTGAGATAGGCTCCCCGTGACCAGAGAATAGTCCGGATAAGCGGTAGACAATGAATGAATGAATATTAGCTTCGTCTTAGTCTCGTCTCGTCTTAGTCACAGAAAAAATGGTCATTAACAAATATTTTTCGTCATCGCCTTTGTTAATAAAATTAACACTGGAATGGACACAAGAACATATACATGATAGTGAACACAGAATCAAGAACACAGTAAGGATGAGAGCAATAATTATTATTACAACATGGTACCATGCCCCTAGCCAGGATACAAGCTATCCAAGTGGTTTCAAGTGTCACGACTCGCGCTAGAGGTGACCGCGAGAGGGAGCCCTCGCCCGTGTTTTGAAGCCGCTTCCGGTTCACGGGGGGATTTAAAAAGGGTGCGCACTTCCTGGCCGGCGCGAAGTAATATTTCTTATGGGATTTACCGAGCGTTGGCGTACTGCTATTTCTGATTGGATTACCGTGTATGACCTGGACTGTTTATTGTTACTGCTTTCGTTTTGCCCCGGATGTTTCGATTGTTGGATTATTGATCTCGGACTGTTTTCGGACTTTCGCTTTTGGATTACCCCTTTTGTACTGTCGCTTGGATTATTGTCTTCCCGGTATCGACCCACTTTTCTGTCCCCGATTTCCCGTACTGTCTGTGTCCCGTCGCCAGCTCGGCGAATGGATCCGGCCACTTCCGCCTCCGGCGGCCCGCCGTTACAGATTACTTCGCCTATCACGGATCCAGCGGAGCTGCGCGATATCATCGTGCGGCAAGGAGCGATCATTCGCTCCTATCAGGATCAGGTGACGGCGCTGCAAGCCCAGCTCAGCGGCGCGAGTATCGCGGCACCCATTGATCCACCATCTGCACGCGGTGAGTCACCCCGGCTGGCGTTGCCAGAAAAGTTTGATGGGTCTGCTGACCGTTGTCGCGGTTTCTTACGTCAGTGCGAGGTTTTCTTTTCGCATCAGCCGGGGATGTATCGTGAAGAGGGGACAAAATGTGCCTTTTTGCTCTCGCTTATGACTGATAGGGCTCTTGAATGGGCGTCGGCCATCTGGGACGCTGACCCGCAGGTAAAATTGTCTTTTGCCTACTTCGCTGGGATGGTTAGGGAGGTTTTTGAATATCCTGCGGGCGGCAAGGACATTTCCCTCCAACTCATGGAGCTGCGCCAGGGCTCTGAGACCGCAGCTGACTATGCCATCAGGTTCCGCACTCTGGTGGCCCAGTCTGGCTGGAATGACGCGGCACTCTGGGCCGTGTTCCGCGCCGGTCTAAACCCCGGTCTCCAGGCTGAGCTAGCTTGCCATACGGAGGCGACCTCCCTGTCCCAGTTTGTGGCTACGTCCATCAGACTGGACAATCTGCGGCGCCAACACCGCACGGGGACCCAAGCCTCTGCCTCTGCTCGCCCCAGAGTACGCACGGATTACCCTGAACGTCGGGAAGAGGCTCCTGAGCCCATGCAACTGGGGAGATCCAGGTTGGCTGCACAGGGACACCGGCCTCGCGGTCAGATGCGGTTGTGCTACAACTGCGGGGCCTCCGGACATTTGAGTTCCCGGTGCCCAGAAAGACACCCTCATCAGCCCAGGTGGGTGGCAGTTCCCTGTTTTTTAGCCTGACGGTGCCAGTGTCTCTCCGTTGCTCTGATCGCTGGTTTTCTGTTACAGCGTTAATTGACTCTGGAGCAGCCGTGAACCTCATCGACAGGGCGTTGGTGGAGGAACTCGGGATCCCCACCTTCCCTTGCGTGCCATCATTGAGGATCACGGCCATCGACAGTCAGCCCATTGGGGAGGGCTACCTAACACGTCAGACGGAGCTCTTGGACTTCCGAGTAGGGCTCTTCCACCACGAACAGTTGGCCTTTTACGTCACCGCATCACCGGCGAATCCGGTAATCCTGGGCTTCCCGTGGCTGAGGCACCACGACCCCCAAATCTCATGGCGCTCGGGGGAGCTAGCCCGCTGGTCGCCTGCCTGCCTCAAGGGGTGCCTACGGGACCCGGTGCCTAGGCCCTGCGGGACTTCCCGTGTGGACGAAATGACTTCGGCAGCACACGGACATCTCCCGCACCAGTACACTGATTTCATGGAGGTTTTTAGTGAGGAGAGGGCGGCACGCCTGCCGACACATCAGGTCTGGGATTGTGCTATAGACCTGCTGCCCAACACATCTCTCCCGAAGGGGCGGGTCTACCCTCTTTCTCTTCCTGAGTCTAAAGCCATGGAGGAGTATATCGAGACTGCCCTGGACGCGGGGCACATTCGACCATCCACCTCCCCCACGGCAGCAGGGTCCTTCTTCGTCGGGAAAAAGGATGGGGGTCTCCGGCCCTGTATCGACTACAGGGGGTTGAACGCCATTACCGTTCGCTACCCCTACCCTTTGCCCCTGGTACCCGCTGCGCTGGAGCAACTACGGGGTGCTAGGGTGTTCACCAAACTAGACCTCAGGAGTGCCTACAACCTGGTGCGTATCCGTGAGGGGGATGAGTGGAAGACCGCTTTTCACACAACTAGTGGCCACTACGAATATTGTGTGATGCCATTCGGCCTCACTAATGCCCCAGCAGTGTTCCAGGCCCTCATTAACGGGGTTTTCCAGGACCTACTGGGGAAAGGGGTCATCGCTTACATTGATGATATACTGGTGTACTCTTCTTCTATGGAGGAGCATGTGCGTATGGTTCGGGAGGTGCTGGGTAGACTGCAGCAGCACCACCTATATGCGAAGCTGGAGAAATGTGAGTTTCATCGATCCACAGTGACATTCCTGGGGTATGTGATCTCCCGACATGGAGTAGAGATGGATGTGGTTAAAGTCCAGGCGGTGACGGAGTGGCCTGCCCCCAACTCGGTGTGAGAGCTACAGCGTTTCCTGGGCTTCGCCAACTTTTACCGGAGGTTCATCCGGAATTACAGTTCGGTGGCCGGCCCGTTGACGTCGCTACTCAGGGGTAAGCCCAAGAAGCTGACCTGGACGGACCCGGCCCGGTCGGCCTTCCAGCAGCTGAAGAACTGTTTTACCACTGCTCCTATCTTGCGACACCCAGACCCGGACCTGCCGTTCGTGGTGGAGGTGGATGCATCCAGCAGTGGACTCGGGGCGGTGCTATCCCAGCGACACGGCGAACCCGGTAAGCTTCACCCCTGTGCTTTTTATTCCAGGAAGCTGACGAGCGCAGAGGTGAACTACGATGTAGGCAACCGGGAATTGCTCGCCATCAAAGCAGCGTTGGAGGAGTGGCGCCACTGGCTGGAGGGAGCGCGCCATCCTTTTCAGGTGCTCACAGACCACCGCAACCTAGAGTATCTTCGGGGAGCCAAGCGACTGAACCCTCGACAAGCTAGGTGGGCCATCTTCTTCACTCGCTTTGCATTTACTGTAACATACCGTCCCGGGTCTAAGAACGGCAAAGCAGATGCGTTGTCCAGACAGTTCGAGGCGGACGACGAGCCGACTCAGCCGGATGTCATCTTGCCGGCTACAGCGATTCTGGCGCCGGTGCAATGGAACCTCATTGAGGAGATTCGACGGGCTCACACCGACGAACCGCCCCCTGCCGGCTGTCCATCTACCAAACTCTTCGTGCCCCTACACTTCCGACAGCAGGTTATGCAGTGGGTGCACGAGGCCCCCAGCTCCGGACACCCAGGCATTCGCCGATCTACCCAACTCGTCCGCAACCGGTTCTGGTGGCCCTCCCTGGGCTCCGATGTGGAGGAGTATGTCAGGTCGTGCCCCATGTGCGCACAGGTGCGGACCAGTCGTTTACTTCCGGAGGGGCTGCTGGAACCCCTTTCGATCCCTCGACGGCCCTGGTCGCACCTGTCGGTGGACTTCCTGACCGACCTGCCAGACTCCGGAGGTTTCACGACGGTGATGGTGGTGGTAGATCGTTTCTCGAAGGGGTGTAAACTGATCCCCCTCAAGGGTTTACCCATGGCCTTGCAGTCTGCGGAGGCCATGTTTCATCACGTGTTTCGCAACTTTGGCCTGCCTGAGGACATTGTTTCGGATCGGGGCCCGCAGTTTACCTCCCGGGTGTGGGGGTCGCTGTGTGCAAGATTGGGCATTGGGGTTAGCTTGAGTTCAGGCTACCACCCCCAGTCGAACGGGCAGGCGGAGCGCCTTAATCAGGAGATCGGTCGTTTCCTCAGGACGTACTGTAGCCGGGAACAACGCCGATGGAGTGAGTTCCTGCCGTGGGCCGAATATGCCCAGAACTCTCTCATCCACTCCTCCACGGGTCTGACGCCGTTTCAATGCGTATTGGGGTATCAGCCACCACTGTTCCCCTGGTCGGGGGAGCCGTCCGATGTTCCAGCTGTGGAGGAGTGGTATCGGCTAAGTCAGGAGGTGTGGGAACGAGCCCACGTGCGCCTACAAAGGGCAGTGAGGAGACAGAGGATTCAGGCTGACCGACGCCGTCGGCCGCACCCCTCCTACCGGGTGGGACAGAAGGTGTGGCTGTCAACACGGAACCTGCATCTGAAGCTGCCCTGCCGGAAACTCAACCCTAAGTTCGTCGGCCCTTTTGAGATTGTCCGACAGGTGAATCCTGTGGCGTACCGACTTCGGCTCCCGGCATCCTACCGTATATGCCCCACCTTCCACGTTTCCCTCCTTAAGCCAGCACACTCGTCCGCCGGGGAGACAGGGGTCTGTGAGGAGCCGCCGCCGCCTCTGGACATCGAGGGGTTCCCAGCGTACCGGGTACGGTCCCTTCTGAACTCCAGGCGGGTTCGGTCCCGTCTTCAGTACCTCGTGGACTGGGAGGGGTACGGCCCCGAGGAACGTTCGTGGGTGGAGGCCGCCGACATCCTGGATCCGTCGCTCGTGGAGGATTTCCACCGCGACCATCCGACCAGGCCCGCACCGCGTCCTAGAGGGCGCCCTCGGCGTAGAACCCCGGGAGGTGTTCCTAGAGGGGGGGGCTCTGTCACGACTCGCGCTAGAGGTGACCGCGAGAGGGAGCCCTCGCCCGTGTTTTGAAGCCGCTTCCGGTTCACGGGGGGATTTAAAAAGGGTGCGCACTTCCTGGCCGGCGCGAAGTAATATTTCTTATGGGATTTACCGAGCGTTGGCGTACTGCTATTTCTGATTGGATTACCGTGTATGACCTGGACTGTTTATTGTTACTGCTTTCGTTTTGCCCCGGATGTTTCGATTGTTGGATTATTGATCTCGGACTGTTTTCGGACTTTCGCTTTTGGATTACCCCTTTTGTACTGTCGCTTGGATTATTGTCTTCCCGGTATCGACCCACTTTTCTGTCCCCGATTTCCCGTACTGTCTGTGTCCTGTCGCCAGCTCGGCGAATGGATCCGGCCACTTCCGCCTCCGGCGGCCCGCCGTTACATCAAGGGGGTAGCATGGTCCTCTGGTCCATGTCTGTGAGACTTCCTTCATGTGAAATATAAGTACAACAGGTCTCATTACACCTGCAGACACTGTGTTTTCCTTGGCTAAAAGTATATCTATATTCTGAATTGCAGTAAACCGAAGTGGTTAGAACTATGATTTTATTTATTGAAAACCCCTCAAATGTTTCATTCAGAAATAACTCACAATTATAACTTGATTTATCAATATGTTCCAGAGCCACCATTACTCCTTACTTTGATAAAAGCCCTGCAACTAACAACTTGCTCCTGGTGTTAGTTTTCCTTAATTCATCCCAATGACTACTATCCACTTCGCAATTCCCTTTTAATTCAATAGTTTACTCTGAATTATGATCATATCCTGAGCTTATGTTTAATGCATTTGTTTTGTTGGGCAGCTAATAACACTGTTTACAGAATGGCTGCTGATTGTCTTGGATAATCTTTTTAGGAATGCCAAATTTTGGAATTAATTTCTTGGTGAAAACATTTAGCAACTGTCTTTGTGTCACTGTAGTTG
Organism: Hemibagrus guttatus; assembly: GCA_033459395.1. Lineage (NCBI taxonomy): Eukaryota > Metazoa > Chordata > Actinopteri > Siluriformes > Bagridae > Hemibagrus > Hemibagrus guttatus. The sequence continues at coordinate 5,884,785 of JAUCMX010000005.1, read as the reverse complement.
GATGGAAAGGCCTCCACCAATCTAGAAAATTTGTCTATGTTTATTAGACTGTGCATTTCCTTACTTTCTGCCATGTCAATAAACTCCATGTAGTGGTATTCAAATAGGCCTGTGGACCTAGGGATGTGTGCTATTCCGGGCTGAAATATTTTATACACATTGTGTTTTCTGCAGATATGAAATTGTCTATAGTGGGATGCAAATAAGGTGAAGGTTCAATATCCCTGTTAATTAATCCCCTTACAGAGTGAATCACACCACAGAAAGTTCACAGTCTTTATCTTTCTTTTATTGTCACTAAAATGTTGGATGATGTTTTCTTTAAATTCAGGCCTTGGTTTCTTGTTCAGGCCCACAACTTGGTTTAGTAACTTCTGGTCTTTTTGATGTAGAGTTTTCATTAAGGATATTAAGAACAATGTTGTGTGGCTAAAGTCCCATGGCTTCTGTGAAAACATAGTCATGTCTTTTCATGTTACGTGCATTATCATGGCTTTGATGGCTTTTTTTTTGAGGGGGAGCAATAAGGTGATGAGTGACCTATTAATTATTTATTATAAAATAATTTTATTTTAAAATGTTAAAACCTATTTATTATTTAAAGAGGTTCAGGTTTCCTGAAGAAGATTTAATCGTGTGTGTTCTGTGTGTCTAAAATCTGCTGTTTTCATTAATAGACTGAATATTTTCCATATTTTCATCATCTTCTGTTTCTGTTCCCTTTTTAGTGCTGATTTCACTTATACCAGTGGCCCAGGCTCAAGGTGATTTATATATAGAGTTTATCCTTTATATTGCTTCCTGAGAAGGTTGTGCACAATTTATTCATTTGTTCCTTGTTTATTAATGCAGTTTTTATAGCTCTAATAAAAGGATGGCTGCAACATCAGAGTTTTAAACTCAAATAGTTTTACACTGCTTAAATATCTTAACATATTAAATATAAAACAGTACAAGTTTAATAACAGCAGCAGAAGAGAGCAACTGACATAACTAGTGCTAAATAAAATGCTCCATGATTCCCCTGATTTCTTATTATTAAGTAGGTTACACATATCAGTATCAACAAGTAACAAAAACATGTACTCATAC
>JAUCMX010000005.1:5833778-5883193 GCA_033459395.1 Hemibagrus guttatus | reverse complement strand
GTAGGAATCCCATGCAGAGAATCTTTATATGTTTAGCCCCTCTACCGCTGAGTGTCCACTCAATGTGGGTGGAGTTTGTCCACAGGAACAGAATAGGTTCCCATCAAAATTCATAACAACACCTGCATTCTCGCACTTTACAGACTAATTTCTCTGTCTAAACCTGACTTTTGATCATTTTGCATGTTTACTGGGATCTAGTTGTCGAAAATTTTAATGATTTTTCTAGTCTGCCTCACATATATTCATTAACTAGCATATTTATAGAATTACTTACATTTTAAAAAGCCAAAAATAAACTTTCAAATTTTTGAGCTGATGTGTAGTGACCCTCTAAAAGTGAGATAAAAAACAAACCTTGTGTCTTTAAGGTGAATGAAAAAGTCCTCTGTCATGGCTTTACTGTAGGAAGTCATGGTTTTGCCCATTTTTAGGAAAATGCAGACATGTTCAGGCGTTAGTGCAGGATTTGTGCAGATGTGATCCATAAATTAACATCTAAAATCAGCAAATACAGTATCTGTTACGGGGGCAAGTGCCCCCGATGGACCACTAGGGGGCCTTCTGCAGGGGTTTTGTGTATTTAGTCACGTGTTTGTTTTAGCCACGCCTTTCCCTAATGTGTTCATGCTTGTGTTCACCTGTTCCTAATGTGTCTGTGATTATGTTCCTTATTTATAGTGGCCGCCTGTCTGTATTACTTTGCCAGTCCTCGTCTTTGTGATTCTGTGTTTCTTTTGTCAAATAAAACCCCTGTCCGCCATCTATCTCCGCGTTGGGTCTGATTCCTTTACACCGGCACAACCAGTGTGCTCCTTCAGCTCAGCGATATGTGACAGAAGGACTGGCCTAAACCGTACAGACCCAACGCGGCGCGAGGTATGCAAGGCTTCCTTTCTTCCTGCTCTCCCTAGAACGCACCCGTTTTGGATTTTTTTTTCTCCGGCACATCTTTCCACGTCTGTTCCCCTTCGTAGCGGAAAGATGTTTTTAACCTGCCTTTTTTTTTCTTTTTTGCCAGTACTCGCTCCGCTTTTTTCCCTGGGAGGAATGCGGCTCCACTTCCAGTTCTCCGTGGAGGGCATTGCCTCACTTCCGTTGGCAGAGTGGAGTACCGGCTGCCCTCGCTTCTGTTTTTTGAGTTTATTTTTTCCGGAGTGAAATTTTTTTTCTTTCATCCCTATGAACCTGTTTCCCTGTTCCGGTGAGGTTTCCAGTTTGGAATTTTTTTTTTTTCTTCTTCAAGTATGGGTACATCGCTCCGCCTCTGTTCCCTGTGGGGGGCGTCCCTCTTCTTTTGTTCTTCTTCTGTACAGGACGCCGCCTCACTTCCGTCGGCGGAGGATGGCCCCAATCGGACCTTTTTCGTCTTCGTCTTCTCCGGGACTCGCTCCGCCTCACTCCTCATCGGCGGAGGAGATCGCCGGCCACACCTCCCACCCTCCCTCCCTCCCTTTGGGGGTTTTCGGCCCAGCCGGGCTGAGGTCGTCGCTCAGTTCGACTACGCGTCAGGGGACGTCGCTCGGTGCTGCTGCTCGGCAGTGGACGTCGCTCGGCTCTGCAGCTCGGCGGTAGACGTCGCTCGGCCCTCCTGCTCGGCGGTGGATGTCGCTCGGCGCTTCTGCTCGGCTGTGGACGTTGTTTGGGACCCTCTGGCCTTACCGCCGTGCCCATCGCTCCCCCCACTTGCCTCGCCTTTCTCCTCGCTCCTCCCACTCATCTCACCGTGTTCCTCGCTCCCGTCACCTACCTCGCCTTGCTCCTCGCTCTCCCCACTTGCCTCGCCTTGCTCCTCGCTCCCCCCCTTGTTGCCTCTCCGTGTTCTTCGCTCCTCTCCGGGTTTCCCTGGACCGAAGGTTTTTCCGGACTAGGGGGAGGGGTTGGCGCGTCGGGAGCCGCGCCGTAGGGGGGGTACTGTTACGGGGGCAAGTGCCCCCGATGGACCACTAGGGGGTCTTCTGCAGGGGTTTTGTGTATTTAGTCATGTGTTTGTTTTAGCCACGCCTTTCCCTAATGTGTTCATGCCTGTGTTCACCTGTTCCTAATGTGTCTGTGATTATGTTCCTTATTTATCTGTCTGTCTGCATTACTTGTCAGTCCTCGTCTTTGTGATTCTGTGTTTCTTTTGTCAAATAAAACCCCTGTCCACTGTCTATCTCCGTGTTGGGTCTGATTCCTTTACACCGGCACAACCAGCGTGCTCCCTCAGCTCAGCAATATGTGACAGTATCAATTCAACCATGAATTATGTTACACAGAAAATATACAACTGTAACATCTTGTATTAAATGTTAAATATAAATGTTTGTTTTAGACACAAAGCATCTGTTAGACACAGTGAATCTACTGCTTATGTTGTAAAGTGAAAAGCAGCTCTGACTCCTTCATTGACCAACAGCAAAACCCAAAGTGACTGTGAGAGTGAATCCTCAGAGCTCCGTCTGCACTGGAGACACCGTCACTCTGAGCTGTGAGCTGCAGCAGGGGACTGGATGGGAGTTTTACTGGTTAAAAAATAATCAGTGGTTACAGAATCTGAAGAGTGAACAAGAGAACACACTTAAAATGACAGAGGATAGTGCAGGAGAAACAGAGTACAAGTGTCTGTTACAGACACGCCAGGCTCTGCACGCACACAGTCACAGCGCACTCCCTCCCCTGAGTTCTAATTAGTCTCACCTGAGTTTCATGATCACCTTCACCACCACACTATATATAGCACCACAGCTCACTCTGTCCCTGTCCGGTATTGTTATCACATACCTTAGTTTTATGTTTCACGCTACGGACTCTACTACTAACCTGTTCTCTCGTTTGCTAGAGATTTCTGCCCGTATTGTTTCCCGCAGCTCACGGTTTCATCTCCGGGGTTTACCTGCACGCCTGATCTGCAGATCTCCTCTCTCACGCCTCTACACCTCCAGCCATAGATCACCATCTGCATCCTTGCCCACGCTGCCAAGTCTCCATTCATAGATTCCGGTGCTCATCCCCGATTCTCGCATCAGCTTCCGCGCTTTCAGTTTCTGCCTGCCTTTCTCTCTGCACCGATCGCTCAATAAACCATCACAAGTGCATCCACGTCTCAGTCCCTGTTCTGTTTGTAACAGTGTCATGCTTCCAGGAGGAACTACCACCCACAGATCATCATCTACTACACAGAGCTCAGTGATCCTGTCAAGATTACAGTGAAAGGTGTGTCATAATTTTTTTTCTCTTTTCATCACAGATTTGTTAAAAGGGGTCAGAAATAATATTGTTAATTATTGTAATTCCTACTTATTCCAGAATATTCAAATCTTTGAAATACATATTTTTTTAAAAGTATTTCTCATTGAGATCCAGTGCATTTTATTTGACAAAAAGTGTTCAGGTCAGAGGAGTTTATGTTTTGCAGTTTTTCTGTAACATAACAAGCTTCATTTTTTATATTCATTTAGCAAAAGAGCAATTAAAAATACTGGCGAGAAATGAAAAAGGTCACAGATATTTAGGACACATACACACCAGACCACCAGAGGGCAACTCTGCACATATATTTTAAACTGTTTCTGTTTTGTTTTTGTTTTTGTTACCATGTGGGTTTTGTTCTGATTCATGTCTTGTCTCTGTCCCTGTCCTGTCACTGGTTGTTACTCTAATGTGCTTGGATTATACTTACCTGTTTCAGTTGTACCGTTGATGTGTCTGTGTATTTAAGCTCCTTTGTTTCACTGCATCTTTGTCTTGCAACTGTTGTCCCTGTGTGTTTATTCTGCCACAAAGCTCAGCACTGAACTAGTGTTTTATTTTTTTTGGCTTCTTTTCTGTGTCACAGTTTCTTTTTTTGCTATATTAGTAAATTGAATTCTACACTGCCTCCACTCTCAAAACGTGACAAGTACAGGAACTAACTTGTTTTTCAGATATTCCACAACAGTTAATGTAACTATAAATGGATGAAAAATACAGTGTGTCATTCATTCATTGATTGTCTACCGCTTATCCGATCTATACTCGGGTCACGGGGAGCCTGGGCCTATCTCAGGCGTCATTGGGCATCAAGGCAGGATACACCCTGGACAGAGTGCCAACCCATCGCAGGGCACACACACTCTCATTCACTCACACAATCACACACTACAGACAATTTAGAGATACCAGTCAACCTACAATGCACGTCTTTGGACTGGGGGAGGAAACTGGAGTACCCGGAGGAAACCCCTGAGGCACGGGGAGAACATGCAAACTCCACACACACAGCGGAGGCAGGAAATGAACCCCCAACCCTGGAGGTGTGAGGCAAACGTGCTAACCACTAAGCCACCGTGCCCTCCTAGTGTGTCATTCATTAATACATTAAATTGTAATCATTGGCACCTGCTGTTATAGGAAAATAATCTCTGCTTCAGGATGAAAACAGTAACACAGCTTCATAACACCAGCACATCACTCAGTATTTTTCTATAACAGTGTTAGTGTTTAAAGAAGTTCTCTTTCAGAAGAAAAATTTACAAATAATTGACTCACCCCCTTGTCATCCAACATGCTCATGTCTTTCTTTCTTCAATCATAAAGAAATGATGTTTTTTGAGGAAAACATTTCAGGAATTTTCTCCATATATTGGACTTCTGTAGTGCCAGTAAGTTTGAACTTCCAAAATGCAGTTTAATTGCAGCTTCAAAGAGCTCTAAACAATCTTATCCGAGGGAGAAGGGTCTTATCTAGCCAAACGATCAGCCATTTTCTTAGAATAATAACATATTGTAAACGTTTTAACCACAAAAGCTTGTCTAGCACTAGCTCTGTGATGCACGTCCACGACACTACATGATCACGTCAAAAGGTCACACGTCAAACGGTCACAGGCCCAGTGTTTACAAAGCAAATGTAACGGAGCTCCGCCGGAGGCGGAAGTGTTCGGATCCATTCGCCGAGCTGGCGATAGGGGACGAGCAAAGACTGAGTCGGAAACAGGCACAGAGTTCGGCAACGGTGTATTAAAGAAGGGCGTACAAACACACAAGAAGACAGAGAAACCGAAGTCCTTAAACAGTCCAGAATCAGTAAGCCAGCAATAGATACAACAGAGATAATCCAATAGAATAAACGTTAAACAGTCCAGTTCAGTAACAGCAAGTAATCCACACAGGTAATCCAAAAGAGAAAACGTTAAACAGTCCAGTTCAGTAACAGCAAGTAATCCACACAGGTAATCCAAAAGAGAAATCATTAAACAATCCAGGTCATACACAAAAATCAATCCAATCATGAAACACTCGGTAATCCCCATAGAAAAGATACTTCGCATCGCGCTGGAAGTGCGCAGCGTTTTTAAAGCCGGCGCGCACCCGGAAGTGAACTCAAAACACGGGCGAGGGCTCCCTCTCGCGGTCACCTCTAGCGCGAGTCGTGACAGAGCCCCCCCCTCTAGGGACACCTCCTGGGGTTCTACGCCGCGGACGACCCCTCGGACGTGGAGCAGGCCTGTTTGGGTGGTCGCGGTGGAAGTCCTCCATGAGGGACGGATCCAGAATGTCGGCGGCCTCCACCCAAGAGCGTTCCTCGACACCGTAGCCCTCCCAATCCACGAGGTACTGAAGCCGCGAACGAACCCGCCTGGAATCAAGGAGGGCACGCACACGGTATGCTGGAGAACCCTCAACATCCAGAGGCGGTGGTGGCTCCCCGCCGTCGGGAACCTCTCCAGCTGAAGGATGTGCTGGCTTCAGGAGAGACACGTGGAAGGTGGGGCAGATGCGATATGTCGCTGGCAGTCGTAGCCGGTATGCCACCGGGTTGACCTGCCGCACAATCTTGAATGGACCAATGAACTTCGGGCTGAGTTTAAGGCACGGCAGTTTGAGACGTAGGTTCCGAGTTGACAACCAAACCATCTGTCCCACCTGGTAGGAGGGGTGAGGGCGGCGACGTCGGTTGGCCTGAATTCTCTGCCTGCGCACCGCCCGCTGAAGTCGCACATGAGCCCTCTCCCAGACCTCTTGGCTCCGCCGGTACCATTCCTCCACCGCTGGGACATCAGAGAGCTCCCCCGACCAGGGAAACAGGGGTGGCTGGTATCCCAGCATGCACTGAAAGGGCGTCAGGCCCGTAGAGGAGTGAATGAGAGAGTTCTGGGCGTACTCCGCCCAGGGCAGGAACTCACTCCACCGGTGCTGCTCCCGGCTACAGTATGACCTAAGGAACCGGCCGATCTCCTGGTTAAGTCTCTCTGCCTGTCCATTAGATTGCGGATGGTAGCTGGAGCTCAAGCTAACGCCTATACCAAGACGTGCACACAACGAGCCCCACACTCGGGAGGTAAATTGTGGCCCCCGGTCCGAAACGATGTCCTCCGGCAGACCAAAGTTCCGGAACACATGAACAAACAGAGCCTCAGCAGTCTGCATGGCCGAGGGTAACCCCTTAAGGGGAATCAGCTTGCACCCTTTGGAGAAGCGATCCACTACCACCAGCACTACCGTGTAACCCCCTGAGTCCGGCAAGTCCGTAAGAAAGTCTACTGACAGGTGGGACCAGGGGCGTTGAGGAATCGGAAGGGGCTCCAGCAGCCCCTCCGGCAGCTGACGACTGGTCCGTGCTTGGGCGCAGGAAGGGCAAGCCTGAATGTATCTGTCCACATCTACCGCCAGGGATGGCCACCAGAACCGGCGACGGACAAGCTGTGTAGATCGACGGACCCCCGGATGGCCCGAGCTGGGAGCTTCATGTACCCACTGGATCACTTGGGTACGAAACTGCGGGGGCACGAAGACCTTAGTCAGCGGGCACCCAGCAGGTGGCGGCTCTTCAGCGTGAGTCCGCTGAATCTCCTCCACAAGGTTCCAGCGTACCGGGGCCAGAATGGCGGTGGGCGGTAGGATGGGTTCAGACAGCACAGGCTCGTCGGCTCCCTCGAATCTCCATGACAGAGCTTCCGCCTTCCCGTTCTTGGACCCAGGGCGGTATGTCACCATGAACCGGAACCGAGTGAAGAACAAAGCCCACCTGGCCTGTCGTGGGTTTAAGCGCTTGGCGCCACGAAGGTACTCCAGGTTGCGATGATCAGTGAGCACCTGGAATGGGTGACGCGCTCCCTCCAGCCAGTGACGCCACTCCTCCAGTGCCGCCTTGATCGCCAGAAGTTCTCTGTTGCCCACATCATAGTTGGCCTCGGCGGTAGTCAATTTCCTCGAATAAAACGCACATGGGTAAAGCTTCCCTGGTTCTCCATGACGTTGGGAAAGCACAGCCCCGAGGCCGCTACTGGAGGCATCTACCTCCACCACAAACGGTAAGTCAGGATCCGGATGTCGTAGAATGGGGGCCGAGGTGAAGCAGTCCTTCAGCTGCTGAAAAGCCGCCCGGGCCTGGTCTGTCCAGGTCAACCTCTTGGGCTTCGCCCTTAATAATGAAGTCAACGGGCCTGCCACCGAGCTGTAGTTCCGTATGAAGCGCCTGTAGAAGTTAGCGAAACCCAGGAAACGCTGCAGCTCCCGCACCGTAGTGGGGGCAGACCAGTCCGTAATTACCCGGTACTCATAGTGTCCGTGAGTGGTGTGGAAAGCGGTCTTCCACTCATCCCCCTTTTGAATCCGGACCAGGTTGTAGGCGCTTCTAAGGTCCAATTTAGAAAAAATCCTCGCCCCCCTCAGCTGCTCCAGCGCTGCAGGTACCAAGGGCAGAGGATAGGGGTATGGGACGGTAATGGCGTTCAACCCCCGATAGTCTATACAGGGGCGTAGGCCTCCATCCTTTTTCCCCACAAAAAAGAATCCTGCCGCTGCCGGCGACGTGGACGGCCGAATGTGACCCGCTGCCAGGGCGGTCTCAATGTACTCCTCCATGGCTTTAGACTCAGGTAACGAAAGAGGGTAAACCCGCCCCCTAGGTGGAGACGCGTTAGGCAGCAGATTGATGGCACAGTCCCACGGTTGATGCGCCGGTAGTCGAGCCGCCCTCTCTTCGCTGAACACCTCCCGAAACTCTGCGTACTCCTGAGGAGGGTGAGCGGGAATAATGAGGGGCGATTCCCTCACGCAAGAGGTCCTACAGGTCCTAGGTACCTGGTCCCGCAGGCACTTCTCCTTGCAGGCGGGTGACCAGCGTACCAGCTCCCCCGTGCGCCAGGAAATTTGGGGGTCATGACGCCTGAGCCACGGGAATCCCAAGATCACGGGGTTGGCAGGGGAGGAAGTGACATAGAATGCCAAACGTTCGTGGTGAAAAAGGCCTACTCGGAATTTCAACAGTTCCGTCTGACGTTTAAGGTAACCCTCACCGATCGGACGACTGTCAATGGCAGTAATCCTTAGAGGTGGTAAACAGGGAAAAGTGGGGATCCCGAGCCTCTCCACCAAAGCCCCGTCGATAAGGTTGACGGCCGCCCCAGAGTCAATTAGTGCGGAAACAGAAACACCACGATTGGACACACACAGCGACACCGGCACCAGTAGGCTGAAGAACCTTGAACCGCCACCCACCTGAGCCGATGAAGGTCTTTCTGGACACCGAGGGCTTAGATGTCCGGAAGCCCCGCAGTTATAGCACAACCGCATCCGGCTCCATTGTTGCTGTGCCGGCTCAGCCAGTCCGGACTTCCCCAGTTGCATGGGTTCTGGGACCTCCTCCCTGAAGCTGGAGGAGAAACGTGATGGCCCTGCCTGGTGTTGGCGCAAGAGATTATCCAGGCGGATGGCCGTGGCTACAAACTGGGACAGTGTAGTGTCCTCCGTACGACATGCTAGCTCCGCCTGGAGCTCAGGCTTCAGTCCTGCCCGAAACACTGCCCATAGCGCCGCGTCGTTCCACCCCGATTGCGCTGCCAGGGTGCGGAACCTAATGGCGTAGTCCGCTGCGGCGTCAGAGCCCTGGCGTAGCTCCATGAGCTGTATAGATATGTCCTGGCCCCCTGCAGGGTATTCAAACACCTCACGAATCATGCCAGAGAAATAAACGAATGACGATCTGATTTGGGGATCGGCGTCCCACACAGCGGAAGCCCACTCCAATGCCCTATCAGTTAGTAAAGACATAACCAGTGCACACTGGGTTTCCCCCTTACTATACATCTCTGGCTGATGCGAGAAGAACACCTCACATTGTCTTAAGAAGCCCCGGCAGCGATCGGCAGAGCCCTCAAACTTGTCCGCCAAAGCTAGACAGGGTGACTCACCGCGAGCTGTGGGTGGGTCCCGTGGTGCAGCGAGGCTCGCGCTGCGTAGCTGGTCTTGCAGCGACTCCATCTGTTCCTGGTATGAGCGGATAGAAGCCCCTTGCCGCACTATGATGTCGCGCAGCTCCGCTGGATCCATGATAGGCGAAGTATTCTGTAACGGAGCTCCGCCGGAGGCGGAAGTGTTCGGATCCATTCGCCGAGCTGGCGATAGGGGACGAGCAAAGACTGAGTCGGAAACAGGCACAGAGTTCGGCAACGGTGTATTAAAGAAGGGCGTACAAACACACAAGAAGACAGAGAAACCGAAGTCCTTAAACAGTCCAGAATCAGTAAGCCAGCAATAGATACAACAGAGATAATCCAATAGAATAAACGTTAAACAGTCCAGTTCAGTAACAGCAAGTAATCCACACAGGTAATCCAAAAGAGAAAACGTTAAACAGTCCAGTTCAGTAACAGCAAGTAATCCACACAGGTAATCCAAAAGAGAAATCATTAAACAATCCAGGTCATACACAAAAATCAATCCAATCATGAAACGCTCGGTAATCCCCATAGAAAAGATACTTCGCATCGCGCTGGAAGTGCGCAGCGTTTTTAAAGCCGGCGCGCACCCGGAAGTGAACTCAAAACACGGGCGAGGGCTCCCTCTCGCGGTCACCTCTAGCGCGAGTCGTGACAGCGAACGTGCAAAGACCAAGTAAGTGAAAATATGTCAAATGCTCTTTACTAAAAAAAGGTACATGGAAAATGTATGGGTGTGTTAATATCCAGGTGCAGAGCGAGCAATAACAGCTTCAATCGCTCAGGATTTTTAAAGGAAATTTTTGAGCAGTCACGTTATTTCCAAGCAGATGTAATCTTTTATTCAAGATTCAAAGAGCTTTATTAATCCCAGGGGAAATTGCTTAAATGTTTAAGGTCCGATACAAAGTAAAGTCTACAATGCGGGCCGGCTGCAGTGCGATCAGCTTACCTCTGGTGTAAACAAAAGAGCTGGCACCGTGTTGCTGCGCGCCGGTCATTCGGAGAGCTGAAAACAGAAGTCCAGAGGTGAAAATAACGACAAAAACTCTCTCAAATTGCATGATTAGAGAGGGAAGAACTAGTTATACTAATTACCAAAAAAACTTGAAAAAAAGGATGAAGAAATAATAGGTAAATTAAAAGTGAGCAACTGAAACAGGCTGCTGCATGCTCGCGCATGCACACAATAGGTTTAAAACCATTTCCAAATCCAGGGTATACACAAGAACAGACCATATTAAACAAAAAACTTACACAAAGACATATAACTTTGTGTCATTCCACACGCAACAACACAACAACACATTTTTTGTTTAAAATGGTCCATTCGTGTGTGGAAATCATTTTCAAACTTGTGGGCACCATTGAAGTCCACTATATGGACAAAAATCCTAAAATGTTTTCCTCAAAAAACAAAGAAGGAAGACATGAACATCTTGGATGACAAGGGGGTGAGTAAATTATTTGTAAATTTTTGTTCTGAAAGTGAACTTCTCCTTTAAGTAATACAACTTTGAAAAAAGAAGTAAAAATGTAGACAAATTTATTTAAAAAATAAAAACTAATTTAATTTAGTGTTCAAATAACTTTAGGAATGTTATACAAATTCATGTGTCAGTCATACTGAAACTAATTTAATAATGGAGATTTTGTTTGAAAAATATGGCTATGCAATTTGGATGTATAGTTACACTCAGCTAACTACACATTATTAATATTTTATCCATAGATCATATGTGAAACTATTACTCACTACATAGTTGGCTTTCACAGTTAAATGGCAATGAAAGGGCAATGAAAATAAAAAAATTCTCCTATAAAGATTATAGCCTACAGAGTCCAGTAGAGTTTAACTAGATATAGATTTGGTGTTTACATTTAAATAAATGTTTAAGAGTTAATATTAACAGAACTCATGCTTTATAAAGAAGAAATGTATATGTAATACATAGATAATTGAGTTTATAAAAGCAAAATTTTGCATTCACTATTCCACTATTACTATATCATCATTATACACCATGATGAAAAATTCATCACAACAATTTAAATGCTCTGTTATTTTTCTACAGTAAGACTTAAACCAGTGACATCCATAAATCCTGATAATCAGGTGTTCAGTGGAGAGACGGTCACTCTGAGATGTGACATACAGGATGAAAGTGTCTCTAGCTGGCAGTACAGCTGGTATAAAGATGCTTCACACAGTCCTGTCAGTAGTGTACAGGTGTACAGAATCAGTGGTGTTGAAGTGACCCACACAGGTAAATACACCTGTAGAGGAGCAGAGAGAGGAGGCTCACGCTCCTCCCACTCCAGTGATGCTGTTACACTGACTGTATCAGGTGAGTGTGTCAGGTGAAAATGTGCAGTTAGACATTCATGAGAAGCTTCTTACTGTGTATTAAAGCAGAAGTTCACTTCCAGGGTTTTAAGGGGGTTTAAGGAATCATTTGAGAATGTATTTTTATTTGATAACATGTTTAATAACAGAATTTTTATTATGCATTAATTATGATTAATTAATATGTTGACATTCTGCTCTTTTTCTCTCCTCTGTCTCAGGTCCTAAATCCAGTGTTGGAACAGTAGGACTGGTTGTGGGTTTGGGATTTTTGTTCTTCGCTTTACTGATATTAATGATCCTGCTGTGGTCCCACAGAAGAAAAAAACATCTGAAAACTGCTTTAGCTATGCCACCTAGAATATAACCAGAATTGCAAGACAATAAAGCAAATTCTGATGTATCACATAATCATTGAAACATATCTAAATGTTACTTGATGAATGCAAGGTTTTGATGAAAAGACCTTATTTTGAATATTTCACACGGAAACTCATTGTTATGGTGAGAGAAAGTGCAAAAAAACACTTTAAACACAATGTTGAGGGTAAAATAAATAAAAAGTATTTACATATATTAAATACTGGAATATTAATTGTAGTGCATTAAATACATAGTCATATTTTACATAAATATTATTATAAAAACAATATTTAGAGCAAAATTCTGTGGTATTATTAAATTTGTTTCTTTCTTGCTTTTTTCCTGTGATCACTAGAGACTTAATGTTTCTGTGTATTCGGTATAAGAGTATGTTCTAGAGGCAGCAAAAGCTCAGTAACGCAGCATCAAGCTTTTACTTTGATCAGTGATTCATGCAAACTGAAATAGCTCAGTGTCTGTCAGTGATTGACAAATTCCACATAAGTGTCCAACATTTAAGAAGGAGGAACATACATGATAAACACCAAAAACATTCACTCAAGATTTTCCTGTGGTACCAAGATGTGCTGAGAAACCTGGATTATGTCAACATCACGAGAAACTTAAGTCGTGATACAAGTCGTGATAATGAGAAAACAACTTTTGTTATGTCTAGATCAAAGGAAAACATCCGTTTTTATCAGGAGATAACAGCTTATGTGATCACGAGAAAATAAGAAAGAAAATAATATAATAATGCATGGCCTTTTAGGACTTGAATATGTATAGTATAGTATAAATAGTATTCAATGGAGTTGAATACTATTTAAATACTAATACTAAATATGTATCTATACATATAATTATTGTATCCTATCATATATTGTTATATATGAGAATAAAAGGTAGAGCAAAATTTTTAGAAAATAAAAGTTTTATTTTATGCCATAGATCACCTGCACCCTACTCTTGTATTATGTAATGAATAAAACACTCTGTTGTGCTGTTATAGGAAAATAATCAGTGACAGTGTGGTGGTCCCAAGCCTGGAAAAATGGGAGGGTTGTGGCAGGAAGGGCATCCGGCGTAAAACCTGTGCCAAGTTGTTGTGTGGACCAGTTGGTCCGCTGTGGTGCCCCCCGAACAGGGAGCAGCCGAAAGCTTCTTCTCTTAATCAGTGACAGTGTGGTGTGATGAAGCAGAGTTAAAGATTCAAATTTCATTTTAGACAGACAGACAGACAGACAGACAGACAGACCTCAGAGGAAAATACATTATAGAAGCAGCAAAAGAATAGCATATGCAGTGCAAAATAATCAAGAGTAATAAAATAAATGTAATCTCTAATACTATGATAATTATAATATTATGATTATGAATATAACTGTATACAACAGTGCAAATAGTAACAAGAGATGCAAAGTTATGATCAAAGATATGATCATCCACAATAAGCTGCATCAGTGTAATTATATAGTGATTATCAGCAGTGAAGTAAACACAATCCCACCAACAGAAGCCCAATGCACTTATTTAAGGAACAGACACAATAGCATCCTGCTACAGTGATGAACTATTCTCCTGTACCGGTCCTGCTGCAGCTGCTTGACCAATAAGTCATGGAGCGGCTGTGATGCATTGTCCAGGATGGACACTAGTTTGTTTAGTGTCTTCTTTTCCATGACCATATCAAAACAGTTGAGGGAGCATCCCAGTACAGAGCCAGTCTTCTTTATCAGTGTGTTGAGCTTCCTTGCTTCTCCGGCTCTAATGCTGCCTCCCCAGCATAATGCTGCAAAGAAGACAGCACTCGCAACATCAGACTGGTAGAAGATCTCCAACATCTTACTGCAAACATTAAAGCATCTGACCTTCCTCAGAAAGTAGAGTCTACTCATCCCCTTCCTGTACACAGCAGTAGAGTCTACTCCTCCCCTTCCTGTACACAGCAGTAGAGTCTACTCATCCCCTTCCTGTACACAGCAGTAGAGTCTACTCATCCCCTTCCTGTACACAGCAGTAGAGTCTACTCATCCCCTTCCTGTACACAGCAGTAGAGTCTACTCATCCCCTTCCTGTACACAGCAGTAGAGTCTACTCATCCCCTTCCTGTACACAGCAGTAGAGTCTACTCATCCCCTTCCTGTACACAGCAGTAGAGTCTACTCATCCCCTTCCTGTACACAGCAGTAGAGTCTACTCATCCCCTTCTCATCCTCCTGTATTCAATAACATTTCATATTACTTTTTTACTTAAATTTACTGAATAATGTTTTATTTACCTTAACATTTTTTTATTCTCATTCTGTTTATATAAATGTGACACATTTGCAAATTTTAGAGAATTGAAATTATATCAGTCATAATAAATAGAATTTTATTAATGCACTTTTATCTGGATACATGCTATACAAGTAGAAGAAAAATAAGGTCAGAAGCGAGAGTCTAAAATACGTATTTTCCTAATTCCACTGAAAGTACATTCATTTATGCTTGTGGATCATTTACATATTTTTTAGCAATAATGCTTATATTTCTTTTACTCATATACTTACACTTCAGTGCTTTTGGTTGGTTTTTGGAAACGTGAGTGAAGTCTGTAAGGCCGTCACTGTTTTCTAACAGAAAGTAAGTTCATCTTGTTGATGTACAAAACTTCACTGATGAACCAATTAAGATGAAAGGAAAGTTGGCTGAGATGAAGAATTATTTCCTTTTTTTGGTCCTGAAATATGTAGTCCTGGATCAGTGATGCCATCCTATGATATGATGTTCTGCACACACACACACACACACACACACACATCTTTTGTTCATATTTACTTCTTTATAAATTACCTGCTTTGTAACTTATCTTACCTTGTTCATAAAAGTCCTGATATGACTTTGTTTGTAGCTTTAATAGTGTTTGTATTAAAGTTTTATGCATACACAATACCTATTTTAATAAAGCATTGGAAATGGAGTACAGATATTATGCATTCACAAAATCTCTGAAAGTTAATCTGTGTACATGAACTACAAAAACATTATTCATTATTCAACTATCAATATATGGACTTAAAGACACGCCCACATTTCTTCTTAACTTGTGGTTGTTGTTGCAGTTCACAGGTTAATTCTTGAGTGCTCCTCTAAGGCCATTGCTCTCATGAGCATAGATTTTAATGGTACAAGGCAACATTAACAATTACATAACCGATTCGTGCTTCAGTCTACTATTTATTGATTTACTGCATAATGAACAATTGAAATTCAACAACATAAAGTCATCCAGCCTAGAGTCTAGCATTTACACCCTCTCCATCTTTACTCATTTGATAAGGATCACAAATGTACATGTGTTCTCACCCATATTCATCAGACTCTTGTACACTCTGCATTACGACAATATTTTGCCTGAAATTATTTCCACTTGGGTTTTCTGTAGAATGGCTAATGCATCATAAATTAACATGCAGCTCATACTTTTTCAGAAAACCTCAACAGAGGATAATTATAATTTACTCAGTAATAAAGCAGCTACAGATTCGATTCTATTAACATTAATCTCAATGCTTTGCATTTGTATATTTAAATATGATGATAAATCCTATTTAACACTTCAACATTCCTCCAGTCACATATTGCAATAAAGACCTGACTTTACTTTTAAATGGTGTATTCTTTTCTGACTCACAAGTGGGGAAAACACACAGAAAAGATCCTCACTATTCCCAGAGTGGCTGTCTAAGTGGCTGTCTTATTTTTTTTTTTTTTTCTTAAAGATGAGATCAGTGAATCTCCTCTACTGTCACTTTCCTCATTTGTATGTTGGTGTATTTAGATTTTCTGGAAAAAGGAAGGAAGAGCAGTTTCAGAGTCAACATGTACTAAAATAGGGGTTAAACCACACAATATTAAGGCTTTAACACACACCTCTGCTCAGTCAGTCAGTCGTTAGAGGGACAGGATGGAGCTCAGTCCACTTCCTGTGATGCTCTGTGAGTAAATGTTCTCTTTGTGTCTTCATTAGAGTGAGTGGTGGGGTATAAAGTTGTTCATCTGCAGTCTGAATGTCCTGAGTGATGAGATTATTGTGTGATTAGGACATTGTGTGTACTTCAGCATGACTGCTCAGGTGGATCAGTGTCTCCATATCTGTTATGAGAAGGGTTTAGTTTGATGTGGAACTACTCTCAGTAACTATGATAGTTCAACAGGTAAGAGTACAAGTAGAGCTAGTTTAAAACACAGGGTTTAAATCATCTAATGAGAGTAAACGAGTCTATATTGTTGGAGTCTGTACCTGATGGTCGTCTTCTGGTGGTGTTTCCTGTATACAGAAATGTTTTTAACAAAACCATGTTAACATTAACTAGAAATTCTAAGTAAATGTCTTGTAACCTATATTTTCATTTGTTATTATTATGGTCTGTACTGGAAGCATCTCAGTGCAATAAGTTTATTCTAATACACACTAACACCAATCTATGGTTTAGTTTTATTCAATTATTTGTATCAAATCTATCAAAGAATTATGCAGAAATAAACACTTTTAGTCTTGTACACGGACACACACAGGACAGTAACAGTTTTAGAGAAGTGAGAACAGAGGCGAGTTGGCAGTTGTGGTTTAGCTTTTTTTTAATTCAGTGCTGTGTGTTCAGCAGTGAAGAAGGGAAGGAGGTGTAAGGCTAAAAATATTTGCATGTTGCATGCATTCAAGTTGTTGATGACAAATTCCGTTGCATGCCACCTGCATCATGCAATACCAATCAAGCTGCATTAGACCAGATGTCCAGTTTTCAAACGGTCAGTTTGGGTGAGCCTGTGTCCACTATAGGATTGGATTCCCTTTCTTGTCTGACAGGAGTGATCTTCTGCTGTTGTGTTCTATACGACTCAAAGTTGTGCATTCTGAGATGTGTTTCTGCTTAAAGAGTATTTCCATTCCAGTAGTTCACAGGCCTCCTCTTATGACTGAACTCCTGTATGTGTAATACGGTAAATCACACAATTTGAGCATAATTATGCAACACTGATGAAATAAGTTTTAATTTCCAACCCAATAACCCCCCCTTACAGAAATGGATTAGTCCACTGTCCATGATTTCTGTGATGAACCTAGTAGAGTTGCAATTTAACAGGAAATATCTGGCAAAAATATCTGAAGAACATCATCAATTTTTAAAATAGAAGAAGAAAAGAAGAGATAAATAAGGAATAAGATTAATTCATAACTACTTAAGTGAAATATATTGCAGCATGTTCATTGTACAGACTGTGCTTACTTATGTCACATGTAATTTTTCTGCATATCTCTTTTCCACATCCACAAAACTCTCCAGACATTTGAATATTGAACTTCATACCTAAGAGTAAGAGAAATGGGGTAGGTGTGGTCCTGAAGGAGGAGTTTGTGAGGAATGTTCTGGAGGTGAAGAGAGTGTCAGACAGGGTGATGAGTCTGAAGTTAGAGATTGAAGGGGTGATGTTGAATGTTGTTAGTGGTTATGCCCCACAGGTAGGTTGTGAGTTAGGGGAGAAAGAGAGATTCTGGAGTGAATTAGATGAGGTGATGGAGAGTATTCCCACGGGTGAGAGAGTGGTGATAGGAGCGAATTTTAATGGACATGTTGGTGAGGGGAACAGAGGTGTTGAAGAGTTGAACACAGGTAGACTACATCCTATGTAGAAAAGGCAATCTGAAAGAGATTAGTGACTGTAAAGTGGTAGTGGGAGAGAGTGTAGCCAGACAGCATAGGATGGTGGTGTGTAGGATGACTTTGATGGTCTGTAAGAAGAAGAGGTCAAAGAGAGAGATAGAGAAGAAAACCAAGTGGTGGAAGCTGAAAAAGGAGGAATATTGTGAGGAATTTAGACAGAGGTTGAGGCAGGCTCTGGGTGGTCAGGTAGTGCTGCCAGATGACTGGGAAACTACAGCAGAAGTGATCAGGGAGACAGGGAGAAAGGTGCTGGGTGTGTCATCTGGAAGGAGGAAAGAAGATAAGGAGACTTGGTGGTGGAATGAGGAAGTTCAGGATAGTATCCAGAGGAAGAGGTTAGCCAAGAAGAAGTGGGACATGGACAGGACTGAAGAGAATAGACAGGAATACAAGGAGTTACAGCGCAGAGTGAAGGAGGAGGTGTCTAAGGCCAAGCAGAAGGCATATGACGAGTTGTACACTAGGTTAGACACTAGAGAAGGAGAGAAGGACTTGTACAAGTTAGCTAGGCAGAGGGATTGATATGGGAAGGATGTGCAGCAAGTTAGAGTTATTAAGGATAGAGATGGAAGGGTGCTCACAAGTGAGGAGAGTGTACAGAGGAGATGGAAGGAGTACTTTGAGGAGTTGATGAATGAGGAAAATTAGAGGAAATAAAGAGTAGAAGGGGTGAACTCTGTGGAACAGAAAGTAGATAAGATTAGAAAGGATGAAGTCAGGAAGGCTTTGAAGAGGATGAAAGTGGAAAGGCAGTTGGTCCTGACGACATCCCGGTGGAGGTCTGGAAGTGTCTAGGAGAGGCAGCAGTGGAATTTTTAACTAGTTTGTTTAACAGGGTTTTACAGAGTGAGAGGATGCCTGTGGAATGGAGAAGTGTATTAGTGCCGATCTTTAAGAATAAGGGTGACGTGCAGAGTTGCGGCAACTATAGGGGGATAAAGTTGATGAGCCATACAATGAAGCTATGGGAAAGAGTAGTGGAAGCTAGGTTACGGAAAGTAGTGGAAATTTGTGAGCAGCAGTATGTTTTCATGCCCAGAAAAAGGACAACAGATGCAATTTTTTGCTCTGAGAATTTTGATGGAGAAGTATAGGGATGGTCAGAGGGAGTTGCACTGTGTGTTTGTAGACTTGAAGAAAGCGTATGACAGGGTGCCAAGAGAAGAGCTGTGGTACTGTATGAGGAAGTCAGGACTAGCAGAGAAGTATGTCAGAGTGGTGCAGGACATGTATGAGAGGAGCAGGACAGTACTGAGGTGTGCTGTAGGTCAGACAGAGGAGTTCAATGTAGAGGTGGGACTGCATCAGGGATCAGCTCTGAGCCCCTTCCTGTTTGCTATAGTGATGGACCAGTTATCACGCAGGTTGGAATGTGTGGAGAAAATTGTAGGGAGTTCTGTGTGACAGGAAAGTATCAGCAAGAATCAAGGGGAAGGTGTACGGGACAGTGGTGAGACCGGCCATGCTGTATGGTTTAGAGACAGTGTCACTGAGGAAGAGACAGGAGTCAGAGCTATAGGTAGCAGAGCTGAAGATGTTGAAGTTCTCTTTGGGCGTGACAAGATTGGACAGTATTAGGAATGAGTACATCAAAGGGACAGCTCATCATAGACATTTGGGAGGCCAGAATAAGATGGTTTGGACATGTTCAGGGGAGGGAGAGTGAGTATTTTGGGTAGGAGAATGTTGGACATGGAGCTGCTAGGCAGGAGGCAAAGAGGAAGGCCAAAGAGGAGGTATATGGATGGAATTAATGAGGATATGAAGCTAGTGGGTGCAAGTGTTGAGGATGCAGAAGATAGGGATTGGTGGAGAGAGATGATTCGCTGTGGCAACCCCTGAAGGGAAAAGCTGAAAGAAGAAGAAGAAGAATACTGCATAATGAACAATTGAAAGTCAACAGCATAAAGTCATCCAGCCTAAAGTCTAATAGCTCATTTAGAACAGCTTTACAGGCTCTCCACCTTTACTCATTTGAAAAGGATCACAAATGTGTATTTTGACGGAAATTAGATACACCTGGGTTTTAAATTGCTGCCTGAGAAAAGTCTGCATTAAATGTACATTTGTGCTTGATGGCTTTTAGCAGAACAATCACCACAATAATGTTAGTAAACAGCAAGAGAGCAGTAACGCATGACTATGGGATTACATTAACACTAAAGCTCTATTAAGACTAAATTTATAAAAGTGTCATGATGCTGTCTCACAGTTCCAGTGTCCCGGTTCAGTCTTGAGCTTAGATTTTCTCCTGATCACCTCATATTCACGTGGGTTTCCTCCAGTCACATATTGCAATAAAAACATGGCTTTACTTTCAAATGTTGTAATCTTTTCTGCTTAGCAAGTGGGGAAACACACAGAAAAGGTGCTCTTTATCCCCAATGTGGCTGTCTAAGACAATGTTTTTTTCTCTTAGACATCCTCTACTCTCACTGTCCTCATTTGTATGTCTGTGTATTTAGATTTTCTGTAAAGAGGAAGAAAGAGCACATACAGAGTCAGCATGTACTAAAATAGGAGTTAAACCACACAGTATTAAGGCTTTAACACAAACCACAGCTCTGCTCTGCTCTGTCAGTCAGTCAGTGGTACATGATGGAGACCAGTCCACTCCCTGTGATACTCTGTGAGTAAATTATCTGTTTGTGTCTTTATTAGAGGGAGTGGTGGGATATAATGGATGTCTAAGAGAATGTTTTTTTTTTTTTTTTAAATCTCCAAGGTGAGATCTGTAAATCTCCTCTACTGTCATTGTCCTCTTTTGTGGGTCTTAGAGAGAAACAGTAAGTATTTTAAGATTTCCTGGAAAGAGGAAGGAAGAGCAGCTATGGATTAAAAGAGGACAGCACAGTTTAAAGGCTTTAACACACACCACTGTTCAGTCAGTCATTAGAGGGACAGGATGGAGCTCAGTCCAGTTCCTGTGTGCTCTGTGAGTAAATGTTCTCTTTGTGTCTTCATTAGAGTGAGTGGTGGGGTATAAAGTTGTTCATCTGCAGTCTGAATGTCCTGAGTGATGAGATTATTGTGTGATTAGGACATTGTGTGTACTTCAGCATGACTGCTCAGGTGGATCAGTGTCTCCATATCTGTTATGAGAAGGGTTCAGTTGATGTGGAACTACTCTCAGTAACTATGATAGTTCAACAGGTAAGAGTACAAGTAGAGCTAGTTTAAAACACAGGGTTTAAATCATCTAATGAGAGTAAACGAGTCTGTATTGTTGGAGTCTGTACCTGATGGTCGTCTTCTGGTGGTGTTTCCTGTACACAGAAATGTTTTTAACAAAACCATGTTAACATTAACTAGAAATTCTAAGCAAATGTCTTGTAACCTACATTTTCATTTAGTTACTATTATGGTCTGTGCAGGGAAACATCTGAGTACAGCAAGTTCAATCTAATACACATTAATACCAAACTAATGCACAGCACATTTTTAAATAATCCCTAATCATTATTTACTAATTTCCATGTTAAAAATAAGAGTAATAAATGTGCAGAAACAAACACTATTCATTAATCCTGTACACACAGAGAGCAGTGACAGTGTTAGAGGCCTGTGAGCTGTTCGCAGGTCACTTGGTGCAAATGTAGCTGTGAAGAAGCTGATGTGTGAAAAAAGGGAGGGTTGTGTGTGAAGATGGACGTATGAAAGCAATAACTAACTTTTAAACTGTTGATAATGTCTGGAAGTGTAATTAATCATCACTGAACTTTTTTAAACCAAAAGTTGTTCAAACTGAAAAACAAAAAAACTGAAAAACAGAGAAACTCTTATAACCTACAGTAACATGTTTGTTACTATTATGGTCTGTACTGGAAGCATCTCAGTACAATAAGTTTAACACCAAACTAATGTCTAGTATTATTTACTTATTTGTGTCGAATCTATAAAAAATTTATGCAGAAATAAACACTTCTCATTAGCCTTGTACACTGACACACACAGAGCAGTGACATATTTAGAGGCATTAGAACAGAGACAAGTTGCCAGTTGTGGTTTTGCTTTTTTTTAAATTCAGTGCTGTGTGTTCAGCAGTGAAGGGGAGGAGGTGTGAAGATGAACATATTTGCATGTTGCATGCATTCAAGTTGTTGATGCCAAATTCCTACCACCTGCATCATGCAGTAAAAATCAAGATGGATTAGACCAGATGTCCAGTTTTCAAATGGTCAGTTGGGTGAGCTAGTGTCCACTCTAGGCTAGGATTCCTTTTGTTGTCTGGTGATCTTCTGATGTTGTGGCCTCATAAATCATACTAAGTGAACCAGAATTTTAGCAAAACCATGCAACATTGATAAAATGAGTTTTCCATAATGGAAAATTGGATTATTCCACTGTCCATGATTCATGTAATGAACCTAGTTTGAGATTGAGATTCAACTGTCTAGGAAAAATCTCAATAAAAAATTATCACTAACATTTTGAAGATCCAAGATGGTGCTAATGCAAGATGGAACTAGGGATGTGTGCTATTCCGGGCTGAAATATTTTATACACATTGTGTTTTCTGCAGAGATGAAATTGTCTATAGTGGGATGCAAATAAGGTGACGGTTCAATATCCCTGTTAATTAATCCCCTTACAGAGTGAATCACACCACAGAGAGGAAAGTGCATTATGTGGAACCACTTTTCCTGACACTATGCTACGAACAGGCCTGTTTGTTTGTCATTAGCCACTGCCCTCTGTAGCCACATTGACCATCTGGACTGTCTGACTGGTGTAGATCAATTAATCATTCGATTCATTCATCAGGGCAACTAGATGGCATCTGCTTTTCAGTTCCTACAACCATTTCAGGCACAGATTTATGTCTAGTAGCAGCCTTTGCAGTTTGGTCTGCAGCAGATTTACCTCTTGTGGTAAAATCAGTTGGACTAAAATGTTGGATGTTTTCTTTAAATTCAGGCCATGATTTCTTGTTCAGGCCCACAACTTGGTTTAGTGGCTTCTAGACTTTTTGAGGTAGAGTCTTCATTAAGGATGAAATAAAAAAAAATGTGTTGTGTTGCTAAAGTCCCATGGGGTCACCTGTCTCTTCTTTTCATTTAGTTTGAAAATCTGAGATGAATTCCAGGACATCTCCGTGTTCTGTCAGCTTGCAGTGTTGGTATTAATAACTGCTGAGAAGCCGGCTTCTGTGAAAACATGGTCATGTCTTTTAATGTTACGTGCATCATCATGGCTTTGATGGCTCTCAAGTTTACATGATGTGCTTCATTCTCTCCATTTGTTGATCTGTTTAATCTATAGAGGCATCCTCCTCTTCACCGTGTTTGTGCCAGCATCATGTGGTTACATGTGTACAGCAGCTTCTCTGCTGATGTCATCCTGTCTCTCCTGCTGGTAAGGAGAGGGTAAAGTTAGGGCTTGTTTTTTTTTTAATATCATGTAACCTTGGTCTTCTAATCTGGATTTCCTCCTTCACTTCTGGGCAAAGAGCCTCAGACAGATCTTACCACACCTTTAATCGTCCAATCTGCTTCCAGTTCTCTTTCCTGTTCTTCTTTTCCCCATCACTAGATATTCCCCTGCATACATTATCATCTTATTTAACTGGGATTGGACACATGAACATATACATGGTAGTGAACACAGTACACAGTAAAGATTTTATTTCTGTCTCTCTTTATGGTGATACTGACATTATCTAATACGATAAACTTTCCAGAACCAGCCACAAAACATCAACTACAGTCCAAAAAATTGCAATAAGCCAAAGGATAAAAGTTACATTTTCATTAAACCTTTAACAGATGACTTTATTATAAATCTGCTGTAAATCCCAGATGTAAAAACCTTGAATTTAAGCAGACAGTAATGTTGTAACAGTGATGTTATGTTTCATGAATAATCAGTTTCACTTCACTTCACTCTAACACACTGTTTCAGATATCCCACAAACAAATCACTGTTTTCATATATTCTAAAAAACAATGAAAAAAAAAAACTAACGTACTAAAAGAGAAAAATGTTAAATAAAATAAAGAATAAATAAAAAAGACACTACTGATCAGAAAATTTAAGTATAATAAATTCAAGTATAATAAATATTGTGCTAATTATTTAATTTAACTAGCACAGTTAAATATATGACATAAAAATAAGATAGCAAAAGCATAAACAGCGCCCTCTGTATAATCATGGATCATGAAATGCAGAGCACAACACACACAGAGAGAGAGAGAGAGAGAGGAGAGAGAGAGAGAGAACCCCAATGCACTTATTTAAGGAACAGACACAATAACATCCTGCTACAGTGATGAACTATTCTCCTGTACCGGTCCATGCTGCAGCTGTTTGACCAATAATTCATCGAGGGGAAGTGATGCATTGTCCAGGATGGACACTAGTTTGTTTAGTGTCTTCTTTTCCATGACCACAACAAAACAGTTGAGGGAGCATCCCAGTACAGAGCCAGTCTTATTCACCAGTGTGCTGAGCTTCCTTGCTTCTCCAGCTCTAATGTTGCCTTCCCAGCATAATGCTGCAAAGAAGACAGCACTCGCAACATCAGACTGGTAGAAGATCTCCAACATCTTACTGCAAACATTAAAGCATCTGACCTTCCTCAGAAAGTAGAGTCTACTCATCCCCTTCCTGTACACAGCAGTAGAGTCTACTCATCCCCTTCCTGTACACAGCAGTAGAGTCTACTCATCCCCTTCCTGTACACAGCAGTAGAGTCTACTCATCCCCTTCCTGTACACAGCAGTAGAGTCTACTCATCCCCTTCCTGTACACAGCAGTAGAGTCTACTCATCCCCTTCCTGTACACAGCAGTAGAGTCCACTCATCCCCTTCCTGTACACAGCAGTAGAGTTTACTCATCCCCTTCCTGTACACAACAGTAGACGTTTACTCATCCCCTTCCTGTACACAGCAGTAGAGTCTACTCATCCCCTTCCTGTACACAGCAGTAGAGTTTACTCATCCCCTTCCTGTACACAGCAGTAGAGTCTACTCATCCCCTTCCTGTACACAGCAGTAGAGTTTACTCATCCCCTTCCTGTACACAGCAGTAGAGTTTACTCATCCCCTTCCTGTACACAGCAGTAGAGTCTACTCATCCCCTTCCTGTATACAGCAGTAGAGTCTACTCATCCCCTTCCTGTACACAGCAGTAGAGTCTACTCATCCCCTTCCTGTACACAGCAGTAGAGTCTACTCATCCCCTTCCTGTACACAGCAGTAGAGTCTACTCATCCCCCAGCTGTACACAGCAGTAGAGTCTACTCATCCCCTTCTTATCCTTCCTGGTAAGGCTTTAACACACACCACTGCTCTGTCAGTCAGTCAGTCATTAGAGGGACAGGATGGAGCTCAGTCCATTTCCTGTGATGCTCTGTGAGTAACTGTTCTCTTTGTGTCTTCATTAGAGTGAGTGGTGGGGTATAAAGTTGTTCATGCATGTTCATTGTACAGACTGTGCTTACTTATGTCACATGTAATTTTTCTGCATATCTCTTTTCCACATCCACAAAACTCTCCAGACATTTGAATGTTGAACTTCGTATCTAAGAGTAAGAGAAATGGGGTAGGTGTGGTCCTGAAGGAGGAGTTTGTGAGGAATGTCCTGGAGGTGAAAAGAGTGTCAGACAGGGTGATGAGTCTGAAGTTAGAGATTGAAGGGGTGATGTTGAATGTTGTTAGTGGTTATGCCCCACAGGTAGGTTGTGAGTTAGAGGAGAAAGAGAGACTCTGGAGGGAATTAGATGAGGTGATGGAGAGTATTCCCACGGGTGAGAGAGTGGTGATAGGAGCGGATTTTAATGGACATGTTGGTGAGGGGAACACAGGTGATGAGGAGGTGATGGGCAAGTTTGGAGTTCAGGAAAGGAACCTTGAAGGACAGATGGTATTCCACTGTCCATGATTCATGTAATGAACCTAGTTGAGATTCAACTGTCCAGGAAAAATCTCAATAAATAATTATCACTAACATTTTGAAGATCCAAGATGGTGCTGCACATGACAATTTTGGCAGAGTGTGTTTATTTTGCTTGGTCATCTAGTTGTCTTATGCATATCATGTTTCTGTGTCTATGTTTTACATTAGTCTCTGTTTCTTGATAAATCCAGCACTTATGTGCAGGGCCTGTATGTTAAATATATACTGTTTGAGACTATCGAATGAATGAACTAACTTTTCACTTCTTAACTGTTGATAATGTGGACAAATTTAACTCCACTGACACTCAGTGAGCTCTTTTAAAGCTAAACGTTGCTCAAATAATAAAGGATGATTCATAACAAAATGATCTGTTATCAGAGGATTCACTAATTCTGTGTAAAATTTCATGTCCACTTACTCACCAGAGGCAGATCCTGTCTCTGGCTTTCTTGTATCTGATGTTGATTCAGGGAATTACAGTCTCCAGGGAATGGGTACATATCTGGGAAATCTGCCTGCTGCTGTATTGTCAGCATTAGTTTGTTCCATCTTTAGTTATCTCCAAATCCCTTTCTAGTTCCTCTTTCTTCCCTGTCACTAGATATCCCCCACATACACTGTTCCCTTATTCAACTGGGATTGGATCAGTGTTAATTTTGACAGCCATTTTTTATTTAGTCTTAGTCTTTTTCTTAGTCTAGTTTTAGTTGACAAAAAGTCATTGCATTTTTGTCAAGTTTTAGTCAAACTACAGTTACCAGCTTTCTTCTTCTTTTTCTTCTTTCGGCTTTTCCCTTCAGGGGTCGCCACAGCGAATCATCTCTCTCCACCTATCCCTATCTTCTGCATCCTCAACACTTGCACCCACTAGCTTCATATCCTCATTAATTCCATCCATATACCTCCTCTTTGTCCTTCCTCTTTGCCTCCTGCCTGGCAGCTCCATGTCCAACATTCTCCTACCAATATACTCACTCTCCCTCCTCTGAACATGTCCAAACCATCTTAATCTGGCCTCCCTAACTTTGTCTCCCAAACGTCCAACATGAGCTGTCCCTCTGATGTACTCGTTCCTAATCCTGTCCAATCTTGTCACTCCCAAAGAGAACCTCAACATCTTCAGCTCTGCTACCTCTATCTCTGACTCCTGTCTCTTCCTGAGTGACACTGTCTCTAAACCATACAGCATGGCCGGTCTCACCACTGTCCTGTACACCTTCCCCTTGATTCTCGCTGATATTTTCCTATTACACAGAACTCTTGACACCTTTCTCCACCCATTCCAACCTGCCTGCACTCGCTTCTTTACCTCTTCTTTTCATCCTCTTCAAAGCCTTCCTGACTTCATCCTTTCTAACCTTATGCAGTTACCAGCTTTAATTTTGTTAATTTTCTATGTAGTATGTAGACAAAAACAGTCCTTATAATTTTTCTCTCTTTAGACCAATGAAGCTTATGAGAGACTTGAATGAAGATAACAAGCTATATTAACACTGCACTCTTAGCACTTGTGCAGCTCTACACATCACTATTTCCTAGTTGGAGATCAGCCTGCTGTGCTGCCCTTGCTAATTTCTAAGGTAGGATCATACATTAAGGATCGGTAAAAGTGATCTATAGTTCAAGTATCAAGTAAAAACCAAAAATGTTTTCTTTAGCTGTTATGGAAAAACTGCATTTATTTTCTGAAACTTCAAATAAATGTGCAATAAACAGACAGATGTTCAAAAGAAGCTGAACATATATTACTAACATACCTTTGTCTGTTAACAGTATTTACTGTATAATAACCATTAAGGTGTACATTTGGAAGTAAAATAACATTTTTATGAAATCTGTCATCTCAGATATGGGAACGTCAACTTCTCCAGAATGTAAATAGGGAAAAAATCGGGGCAAAAATCATGTAGTGTATTCCAGCCTTAAGCATACGTACATGGGCAATAACTTAAACAACTTCCACATCCATCTGTTATTTTAGAAACAGCTTGCTATCTGCTTGTTATTAAGTTAATAAAACAAATAGACTATGGCCTAAATAATCTTGCTACAGCACGTGATCCAGATTTCATTAGAAACAGAACTGAATGCTGCAGAAAAGCCGAACTGTTGTACAATATATAATGAGGCATTGTACATTGATGAAAGGCTCAGAACTATGCAGTAAGGCTAGCTAACTGACGTTAATTAACAGAAAGCTAAAACATAAAAACATAAAACTTGCTAGTGAATTTCCCTGTGGACACGTCCAGTAACACTGACCTCACGTTAAGAAAAAGTACTTAAATAAGACTAAATAGTTGACTTTCCGTGACAGAAGCTGCATAAATAGCAGGGTGATGCTCCTTCAGATGCCTCTTAATATTCGTGGTGTTCTTTCCACCTATTTTATAGCCACAGGGCTTCTCTCCATTTTCTGTGACATTGCACAAGGTTTTTTTTTTTTTTCAGAGGAATTATAACAGAAATGCTTCCATATATCAGTTCTTCCTTTTCTTCCTAAAGCTTCAGGTGCTGAAGCCACTGCAGCTCACCAGGCCAATTGGAGTTTATTTAGCCTTCCCGCTAACTGTCTGAGATACAGATGCCCCTTATCCAGTCCAGTGACAGGGACACACATTTTTAAAGACATTAGCCGATACAAAGAGATCATTTATTATGAATGTCTGATACTCCTAAAAAAAAAAAGCATTTTAGTCCAGTCTCGTCTCGTTAACAAAGAAACGTCTTAAATTTCCTCATAGTTTTTATCATCAGATATTAAAATGGTCATTAACAAATATTTTTCGTCATCGCCTTTGTTAATGAAATTAACACTGGATTGGACACAAGAACATATACATGATAGTGAAGACAGAATCAAGAACACAGTAAGGATGAGAGCAATAATTATTATTACAACATGGTACCATGCCCCTAGCCAGGATACAAGCTATCCAAGTGGTTTCAAGGGGGTAGCATGGTCCTCTGGTCCATGTCTGTGAGACTTCCTTCATGTGAAATATAAGTACAACAGGTCTCATTACACCTGCAGACACTGTGTTTTCCTTGGCTAACAGTATATCTATATTCTGAATTGCAGTAAACCGAAGTGGTTAAAAGTATGATTTTATTTATTGAAAACCCCTCAAATGTTTCATTCAGAAATAACTCACAATTATAACTTGATTTATCAATATGTTCCAGAGCCACCATTACTCCTTAATCTAAATCACGATGGCGCCGCAGATGGCCGCCTCAGTGTGCAGCTCTCCAGTGTTTGTTTTGTTTTTGTTAGTTTTTCCTGTTTTTTGTTTCTCAAACTTGATCAGTTTTACCAGGGATGAACTGCTGGACATTCGGCAGAACACACCACACAATATTCTACCAGTTTTCAATTATTCAGACGTTTTGCTGGACATTGTAGTTGGCGGAGCAGTGGCGCTGTTCAAATGCTTTAAGAAGTGCAAGCGGGGGAAGCGAGCCGGCGCGCTCGTCATGCTCAGACAGCGCGGCTTTAGAACAGTGCTGCCTAGCATCCATCTGGCGAATCTCCGCTCTCTACCCAACAAAATGGACGAACTTCTTCTGCTCTCTCGGACAAATAAGGATTTTTCAAACTCTGCCGCTCTGTGTTTCACTGAATCCTGGCTGAACGACGCCATTCCGGACAGCGCGCTGAATCTGCCAGGCTTCCAGCTGCTCAGAGCAGATCGGGTCGCAGAATCAGCGGGAAATCGCGCGGCGGTGGGACATGCTTCTACATCAACGAAAGGTGGTGTACAGATGTTACAGTGTTGAAGAAGATGTGCTGTCCCGATTTGGAAGTGTTCTTCATCAATTGTAACCCGTTCTACTCGCCGCAGGAGTTTTCCTCATTCATTCTTGTGAGTGTTTACATTCCACCGCAAGCGCACGTGAGCTCGGCTCTACAACACCTGGCTGATCAGATCACACACACAGAGCAACAACACCCGGACTCTGTTATCATTATTCTCGGGGACTTTAATAAAGCAAACCTCTCACATGAACTGCCAAAATTCAAACAACACATTTCGTGTCCCACCAGAGACAAAAATATTTTGGACCACTGCTACACCACAATAAAGGATGCATATCGCTCTGTCCCCAGAGCAGCTTTAGGACTCTCTGACCACTGCCTGGTTCATCTTCTCCCTACATACAGGCCAAAACTTAAATCTGCTAAACCTGTAGCAAGGACTGTAAAGAGATGGACCAGCGAAACAGAACAGGACTTACAGGCCTGTTTTGAATGCACTGATTGGAGTATTTTTGAAGCTGGTGCCACTGATCTGGATGAGCTCACAGAGACTGTAACATCATATATCAGTTTCTGTGAAGACATGTGCATCCCTACCAGGACTTATTTATCATTCAACAATGATAAGCCATGGTTCACATCAAAACTCAGACATCTTCGTCAGGCCAAAGAGGATGCCTTCAGGAATGGGGACAGAGTCTTGTACAATCAGGCCAGAAACACATTGAATAAGGAGATTAGGGTGGCTAAGAGGAGCTATGCTAAAAAGCTGGAAAACCAGTTCTCTGCCAACGACCCTGCTTCAGTGTGGAAAGGCCTGAAATACATCACAAACTACAAGACACCATCCCCCAGCACTGAGGCCAATCAGCAACTTGCTGAAGACCTGAATGAGTTTTACTGCAGATTTGAAACTGCCGGTCTAACACCCCATGCCCCATCTAAACATCTCTCTATACAGCCATTAACACCTCCAGCAACCCCCCTCTCCCCCCCTCCTGCACTTCGGATCAGTGAAGATGATGTGCGTCAGATCTTCCTGAAGCAGAAGAAAAGAAAAGCACCAGGCCCAGACGGTGTCACACCAGTCTGTCTGAGAACCTGTGCTGACCAGCTGGCCTTCATCTTTTCACAGATCTTCAATAGATCACTGGAGCTGTGTGAAGTCCCTGCCTGCTTCAAACGTTCCACCATCATCCCCATCCCAAAGAAACCCAAGATGACAGGACTTAATGACTACAGACCTGTTGCTTTAACGTCTGTGGTCATGAAGTCGTTTGAAAGACTGGTGTTGGCTTATTTGAAGAGCATCACTGGACCCTTACTGGACCCCCTGCAGTTTGCTTACCGAGCAAACAGGTCCGTGGATGATGCAGTCAACATGGGACTGCACTTCATCCTACAGCATCTGGACAAATCAGGGACTTATGTGAGGCTCCTGTTTGTGGACTTTAGTTCGGCCTTTAACACTATCATCCCAACACTCCTCCAGACCAAACTAACCCAGCTCTCTGTCCCTAGCTCTATCTGTCAGTGGATCACCAGCTTTCTGACAGGTATCAGCTAGTGAAACTGGGGAAATTCAAGTCAAACAGCCGCACCACCAGCACTGGCGCCCCCCAGGGTTGCGTCCTCTCCCCACTGCTCTTCTCCCTTTACACCAATGACTGCACCTCCACTGATCCATCTGTCAAGCTCCTGAAGTTCGAGGACGACACTACAATCATCGGCCTCATCCAGGACGAGTCTGATGAGTCTGCTTACAGACAGGAGATTGAGCAGCTGGCTGCCTGGTGTAGTCGTAACAATCTGGAGCTCAACATGCTCAAAACAGTGGAGATGATAGTGGACTTCAGGAGGAACACCCCTGCACTCCCCCCACTCACCATCATGAACAGCACTGTACCAACAGTGGAGTCATTCAGGTCCCTGGGCACCACCATCTCTCAGGACCTGAAGTGGGACACTCACATAGACGCCACTATCAAAAAGGCCCAACAAAGATTGTACTTCCTTCGGCAGCTGAGGAAGTTCAACCTGCCACAGGAGCTGCTAATACATTTCTACTCAGCCGTCATTGAGTCTGTTCTGTGCACGTCTATAACTGTTTGGATTGGCTCAGCTACAAAATCAGACATGAGAAGACTACAGAGAACGGTTCGGACTGCTGAAAGGATTATTGGTGCTCCCCTGCCCACCCTTCAGGAACTGTATACATCCAGAGTGAGGAAAAGGGCTCTGAAAATCACTCTGGACCCCTCACATCCAGGCCATATCCTTTTTGACCTTTTGCCATCTGGCCGACGCTACAGAGCAGCAAATACCAGGACAGCCAGGCACAAGAACAGTTTCTTCCCCCAAGCAATCTATCTTTTGAACAGTTGAATGTTCCCAGCATTGGGCAATAATAAAAATAAAAATTAAAAGTGCAATAACCTCATATTTATTACCACACCCACATCCCTACATCTCAACTCATTCTATTCTATTCTGTATATACAAATACTTTATTTTCTTATTTAAATATGTGTATTTTTTATTTCTCATTCTATTTTCTGTTGTTATTTGTACTGTTATTGTTATCTCTGTGCACTGGAGCCTGTTACACTAAAACAAATTCCTTGTATGTGCAAACATACTTGGCAATAAAGCTCTTTCTGATTCTGATTCTGATAAAAGCCCTGCAGCTAACAACTTGGTCCTGGTGTTAGTTTTCCTTAATTCATCCCAATGACTACTATCCACTTCGCAATTCCCTTTTAATTCAATAGTTTACTCTGAATTATGATCATATCCTGCTGCAAAGATACATTTACAGCATTTGGCACACACTCTTATCCAGAGCAACTTACATTTATCTCTTTTTAATACATCTGAGCAGATGATGGCCGACAATGGCAGCTTGGTGGCCCTGGGATTTAAACTCACACCCTTCTGATCAGTAGTCCGACACCTTAACCACTGAATATAAAGAAGTTACTCCTTTCAAGTAGTTTGACAATTCATTTGTTCGATCTACAGGTCACAGGAGTGACACAGGAGAGCTTATGTTTAATGCATTTGTTTTGTTGGGCAGCTAATAACACTGTTTACAGAATGGCTGCTGATTGTCTTGGATAATCTTTTTAGGAATGCCAAATTTTGGAATTAATTTCCTGGTGAAAACATTTAGCAACTGTCTTTGTGTCACTGTAATTGGATGGAAAGGCCTCCACCAATTTAGAATATTTGTCTATGTTTATTAGACTGTACATTTCCTTACTTTCTGCCATGTCAATAAACTCCATGTAGTGGTATTCAAATAGGCCTGTGGACCTAGGGATGTGTGCTATTCCGGGCTGAAATATTTTATACACATTGTGTTTTCTGCAGATATGAAATTGTCTATAGTGGGATGCAAATAAGGTGAAGGTTCAATATCCCTGTTAATTAATCCCCTTACAGAGTGAATCACACCACAGAAAGTTCACAGTCTTTATCTTTCTTTTATTGTCACTAAAATGTTGGATGATGTTTTCTTTAAATTCAGGCCTTGGTTTCTTGTTCAGGCCCACAACTTGGTTTAGTAACTTCTGGTCTTTTTGATGTAGAGTTTTCGTTAAGGATATTAAGAACAATGTTTTGTGGCTAAAGTCCCATGGCTTCTGTGAAAACATAGTCATGTCTTTTCATGTTACGTGCATTATCATGGCTTTGATGGCTCTCAAGTTTACATGATGTGCTTCATTCTCTCCATTTGTTGTTTGTCTGTATAATCTATAGAGGCGTCCTCCTCCTCACTGTCCATGTCTGTGCCGCCATCGTGTGGTTATATTTGTAGCTTCTCTGCTGATGTCATCCTGTCTCTCCTGCTGGTAAGGAGAGGGTAAAGTTAGGGCTTGTTTTTTTTAATATCACGTAACCTTGGTCTTCTAATCTGGATTTCCTCCTTCACTTCTGGGCAAAGAGCCTCAGACAGATCTTACCACACCTTTAATCGTCCAATCTGCTTCCAGTTCCCTTTCCTGTTCTTCTTTTCCCCATCACTAGATATTCCCCTGCATACATTATCATCTTATTTAACTGGGATTGGACACATGAACATATACATGGTAGTGAACACAGGACACAGTAAAGATTTTATTTCTATCTCTCTTTATGATGTTACTGACATTACCTAATACAACACATTTTCCAGAACCAGCCAAAAAACATCAACTACAGTCCAAAATTTGCAATAAGCGAGGCTCGTAGTATAGGAGCAGGATTCAAGCTGTTTTATTATGGTGTCAATAGTAAGAGAAATGGGGTAGGTGTGGTCCTGAAGGAGGAGTTTGTGAGGAATGTTCTGGAGGTGAAGAGAGTGTCAGACAGGGTGATGAGTCTGAAGTTAGAGATTGAAGGGGTGATGTTGAATGTTGTTAGTGGTTATGCCCCACAGGTAGGTTGTGAGTTGGAGGAGAAAGAGAGATTCTGGAGTGAATTAGATGAGGTGATGGAGAGTATTCCCACGGGTGAGAGAGTGGTGATAGGAGCGGATTTTAATGGACATGTTGGCGAGGGGAACAGAGGTGATGAGGAGGTGATGGGCAAGTTTGGAGTTAAGGAAAGGAACCTTGAAGGACAGATGTTAGTGGACTTTGCTAAGAGGATGGACATGGGTGTGGTTAACACTTATTTTCAGAAGAGGGAGGAGCATAGAGTGACTTACAAGAGTGGAGGTAGGAGCACACAGGTAGACTACATCCTATGTAGAAGAGGCAATCTGAAAGAGATTAGTGACTGTAAAGTGGTAGTGGGAGAGAGTGTAGCCAGACAGCATAGGATGGTGGTGTGTAGGATGACTCTGATGGTCTGTAAGAAGAAGAGGTCAGAGATAGAGAAGAAAACCAAGTGGTGGAAGCTGAAAAAGGAGGAATGTTGTGAGGAATTTAGACAGAAGTTGAGGCAGGCTCTGGGTGGTCAGGTAGTGCTGCCAGATGACTGGGAAACTACAGCAGAAGTAATCAGGGAGACAGGGAGAAAGGTGCTGGGTGTGTCATCTGGAAGGAGGAAAGAAGATAAGGAGACTTGGTGGTGGAATGAGGAAGTTCAGGATAGTATCCAGAGGAAGAGGTTAGCCAAGAAGAAGTGGGACATGGACAGGACTGAAGAGAATAGACAGGAATACAAGGAGTTACAGCGCAGAGTGAAGAGGGAGGTGTCTAAGGCCAAGCAGAAGGCATATGACGAGTTGTACACTAGGTTAGACACTAGAGAAGGAGAGAAGGACTTGTACAGGTTAGCTAGTAAGAGGGATCGAGATGGGAAGGATGTGCAGCAAGTTAAAGTTATTAAGGATAGAGATGGAAGGGTGCTCACAAGTGAGGAGAGTGTACAGAGGAGATGGAAGGAATACTTTGAGGAGCTGATGAATGAGGAAAATGAGAGGGAAAAAAGAGTAGAAGGGGTGAACTCTGTGGAACAGAAAGTAGATAAGATTAGAAAGGATGAAGTCAGGAAGGCTTTGAAGAGGATGAAAAGTGGGAAGGCAGTTGGTCCTGACGACATCCCGGTGGAGGGCTGGAAGTGTTTGGGAGAGGCAGCGGTGGAAATTTTAGCTAGTTTGTTCAACAGGGTTTTAGAGAGTGAGAGGATGCCTGAGGAATGGAGAAGAAGTGTGTTAGTGCCGATCTTTAAGAATAAGGGTGACGTGCAGAGTTGCAGCAACTGTAGGGGATAAAGTTGATGAGCCATACAATGAAGGTATGGGAAAGAGTAGTGGAAGCTAGGTTAAGGAAGGTAGTGGAAATTTGTGAGCAGCAGTATGGCTTCATGCCCAGAAAGAGCACAACAGATGCAATTTTTGCTCTGAGAATTTTGATGGAGAAGTATAGGGATGGTCAGAGGGAGTTGCACTGTGTGTTTGTAGACTTGGAGAAAGCGTATGACAGGGTGCCAAGAGAAGAGCTGTGGTACTGTATGAGGAAGTCAGGAGTAGCAGAGAAGTATGTCAGAGTGGTGCAGGACATGTATGAGAGGAGCAGGACAGTGGTGAGGTGTGCTGTAGGTCAGACAGAGGAGTTCAATGTGGAGGTGGGACTGCATCAGGGATCGGCTCTGAGCCCATTTCTGTTTGCTATAGTGATGGACCAGTTGTCAGAGGAGGTCAGACAGGAGTCTCCTTGGACAATGATGTTTGCAGATGACATTGTGATCTGTAGTGAGAGCAGGGAGCAGGTGGAGGAAAACCTGGAGAGGTGGAGGTTTGCGCTGGAGAGAAGAGGAATGAAAGTCAGTCGTAGTAAGACTGAGTACATGTGTGTGAATGAAAGGTAGGGAAGTGGAACAGTAAGGTTACAGGGTGAAGAGGTGAAGAAGGTACAGGAGTTTAAGTACTTGGGGTCAACAGTCCATAGTAATGGAGAGTGTGCTAAAGAGGTAAAGAAGCGAGTGCAGGCAGGTTGGAATGGGTGGAGAAAGGTGTGGGGAGTTCTGTGTGATCAGAAAATATCAGCGAGAATCAAGGGGAAGGTGTACAGGACAGTGGTGAGACCGGCCATTCTGTATGCTTTAGAGACAGTGTCACTCAGGAAGAGACAGGAGTCAGAGCTAGAGGTAGCAGAGCTGAAGATGTTGAGGTTCTCTTTGGGAGTGACAAGATTGGACAGGATTAGGAACGAGTACATCAGAGGGACAGCTCATGTTGGACGTTTGGGGGACAAAGTTAGGGAGGCCAGATTAAGATGGTTTGGACATGTTCAGAGGAGGGAGAGTGAGTATATTGGTAGGAAAATGTTGGACATGAAGCTGCCAGGCAGGAGGCAAAGAGGAAGGCCAAAGAGGAGGTATATGGATGGAATTAATGAGGATATGAAGCTAGTGGGTGCAAAGGTTGAGGATGCAGAAGATAGGGATAGGTGGAGAGAGATGATTCGCTGTGGCGACCCCTGAAGGGAAAAGCCGAAAGAAGAAGAAGAAGAAGAAGATGAATAATCAGCTTCACTTCACTTCACACACTCTAACACACTGTTTCAGATATCCCACACACACCTGACTGTTCTCATATATTCCAAAAAACAATGGAAAATAAAAAAAGTTCTAACCTACTAAAACTGAAAAATGTTAAATGAAATAAAGAATAAAAAAAGACAAGACTGATTTATCAATATCTGAAAATTTAGGTTAACAATAAATATGAAGTATGATACTTTTTAAATATAATAATTAAACAATAAAAAATATTGTGCTAATTATGGACATTTTAAACACCTAACATAAAAATAAGAGAATAAAGACATAAACAGCGCCCTCTGCTGGGCATGCTGTATCATCACGGATCATGAAATGCAGAGCTCAACACACACACACACACACACACAGGTCTTTGTTTTAATATCTGCATCATATGTGTTTTTTGGGGAGCAATGAAATGATGAGTGACCTATTAATTATTTATTATAAAATTATTTTATTTTAAAATGTTAAAACCTATTTATTATTTAAAGAGGTTCAGGTTTCCTGAAGAAGATTTAATCTTGTGTGTTCTGTGTGTCTAAAATCTGCTGTTTTCATTAATAGACTGAATATTTTCCATATTTTCATCATCTTCTGTTTCTGTTCCCTTTTTAGTGCTGATTTCACTTATACCAGTGGCCCAGGCTCAAGGTGATTTATATATAGAGTTTATCCTTTATATTGCTTCCTGAGAAGGTTGTGCACAATTTATTCATTTGTTCCTTGTTTATTAATGCAGTTTTTATAGCTCTAATAAAAGGATGGCTGCAACATCAGAGTTGAATAAATAGCTTTAAACGCAAATAGTTTTACACTGCTTAAATATCTTAACATATTAAATATAAAACAGTACAAGTTTAATAACAGCAGCAGAAGAGAGCAACTGACATAACTAGTGCTAAATAAAATGCTCCATGATTCCCCTGATTTCTTAATATTAAGTAGGTTACACATATCAGCATCAACAAGTAACAAAAACATGTACTCATACTCTCTCTAAAAATGATATGGACTTGGGAATGACATTATGTAAGGTTTATTAACAACAGAATGTTTTATAGGGAGTCCTAAAGCTGTGGTGTCCATAACACCTGATACACATGTGTTCATTGGAGAGGAAGTTACTCTCAGATGTGACATACAGGGAGGAGGAGACACTCAGTGGACTTACAGCTGGAAGCAAAATAATAATGAACTCTATACATATGGATGGGAGAGGTTCTACACAGACAGCACAAGACAGGAGTTCAGTATCTGGACTGTTAAAGACTCAGACAGTGGTACCTACACCTGCAGAGGACATAAGAGTGATTCTCAGAGCTCAGAGATCAGTGATGCTGTTACACTGACTGTATCAGGTGAGTCTGTGGGTGTTTTTATTTCTTATGTAATATGTTAAACTTATTTTTAGGGTTCAGATTTTGAGCTGTCAGTAACTGAGTCCCTGTTTCTTTAATGTTGACTTTCACTTCCCTGTCTAGTAGACACCAATTTCTTTCACAGAATCATCATCATGTCTTTTTCAGTAGCATCTGGGTTTTAGATTAAGTTTCCTTTTCAATAAATCTTGTGTTTTCTTGTAATCTTGTACTTTCTCTCTTGATAATGCTCAGTTCTCATGTGGTGTCGCTCTTTGAGCACTTTTCTCTGTGGGCGTCTTATTTAATCACCACCTTTAAAACTTCTTTACAAAACTTTAGCTTTACCTTAAAAATCTTTAGCTTCTGAATAGATCCTTTAATAGATTATTATTATTATTATTATTATTATTATTATTATTATTATTATTATTATGCACAACTCTCTTAACTGTCTTTGTCTATTTAATTGATGTGTAAAAATAAGAATTTAAAATGTGCTCTGTAAATAAAGGTGGACTTGACCTGAACATATAGTATTAGCAGAAAATATGGCTGTTTTCCAGAAACCAGTTTTAGCAATTACGGACAGTTTTACAGATATTCAGCAAATAGCTTATTGTTTTAAGACAAAAGACAAACATCAGATTGTATATAATATACTTTCATATCATTTCAAGTACTTGAATGGACATGCATACAGAGCACATTTAGTCTTCAACAAAAAAACCCAGACTTTTCCTGCTTTGATGGTTGGACTGAATTGAAAATGATCCTTAATGTTCCTCAGCTAGATGATTATGTTCAGCTACAGAATGCCTGTAGATTTTTGGAAAAAGTCCTCTGTCATAGCTTTACTGCATGAAGACATGATTTTACTCATTTTTAAGAAAATGCAGATTCAGATGGTGGTGAAGGGATCCATTAAAGAGCAATTTAAAGTAATCCATTTAAAGTGAAAAGCAGCTCTGACTCCTTCATCATTTCACACCAACAGCAAAACCCAAAGTGACTGTGAGAGTGAATCCTCAGAGCTCCGTCTACACTGGAGACACCATCACTCTGAGCTGTGAGCTGCAGCAGGAGACTGGATGGGAGTTTCAGTGGTACAAAAATAATCAGCTGTTACAGAATAGTGCACAAGAGAATACACTTAAAGTGACAGAGGATAATGCAGGAGAAACAGAGTATAAGTGTCGGGCTGGCAAGAGAAATGACTACACACATTACAGCTACTATTATAACGGCTACTACTACACAGAGCACAGTGATCCTGTCAAGATTACAGTGAGAGGTATGTCATGATTTTTTCCTCTTTTCATCACAGGTTTGTTAAAAGGGGTGAGAAATTGTTGTAATTACTTATCATTCCAGATTGTTCAAAATCTTGAAATACTTGAAAATGTTGAAATGTTGAAATTTATTAGTCATTTTTGGTCATTGAGATCCAATACAAAAGATTAAAAACAGTGTATTTAACAATAAAAAAAGAATAGAGGTAAAGCTATAAGATTTTGTTTTCTAACATGTAAAAGTTTTCATGACAGAGTAGTATATGTTTTGTAGTTTTGCTGTAACATGACAAGCTGCATTTTAAATGTATTTATTAGACAAGAGAGAAAATAGAGAGCCTGGTGAGATGCCATGTGGGATTTTGTTCTGATTCATGTCTTGTCTCTGTCCCTGTCCTCTCATTGGTTGTTTCTCTAATGTGTCTGGATTATACTCACCTGTTTTCACTTTCACCCTTGATTTGTCTGTCTTTACTCCTGTGTGTTTATTCTGCCTCAGCCCTGATCTAGTGTTTGTTTTTGCTTTGTTTCTGTGACAGTTTTATAGTTTTGCCCTAGATGGCATCTCCTCCATTTTCCTGCAAAAAAGACTGATGCATTAATGTTTTAAAATATGTTGTGTGTGTGTGTGTGTGTGTGTGTGTGTGTGGTCCTGGTATTCTCTATATGTTATGTCTGCACACGTATAGTAATACCTGTGAATTTTGACATTGTGGGGGCATTATTTTTGGGTCCCAATGATGAAACAAGCTTGTAGATTGTAGAGTATCAAACCTTTGCGTCTATGGAATGCACCCATAAAATATGAAAACCCAATGTGTGTGTGTGTGTGTGTGTGTGTGTGTGTGTGTGTGTGTGTGTGTGTGTGTGTGTGTGTGTGTGTGTGTGTAACAAATTATTACTTTATTCGTAACTTGTGTTCATCATTTCATTTTTCTCTGAGTGCTGCCCTGATAAACTTTATTGGAACATCTGGGAATTTTTTCTCTACTGTGTCTGTAAATGCAATGTCACTTATCAATGATTACAATTTTGCACTGTAACTGTAACATAATATTTGTGCAAAGAAAAAAAAGAAGGACATTAAACTCACTGAGATGAGCATTACTTTGTCTTGGTCAACAGCTGGCTTTGCTGTAGTGCCTTTGTTTACATTCCCAGCATTCCCATACAGCCCATGAGTGGCTAACGTCTCCCATCCAAACACTGCTATTGCCAGACCTTTAACCATGGCAGAACATGATGTGCCACGCTGTCCACATCTTGCCAGGACAGATCTTTTATCATGACTGAATCTTGTTGTTTGCTGTACTTTTTACCATCAGTGTCTATAATTGTGGCTGGTTAACTTTCGTCCTCGTAGGCCACACCCACAACATCCCCAGTTCCAAATTTTTTTAGTATGTCCTT
Organism: Hemibagrus guttatus; assembly: GCA_033459395.1. Classification (NCBI taxonomy): domain Eukaryota; kingdom Metazoa; phylum Chordata; class Actinopteri; order Siluriformes; family Bagridae; genus Hemibagrus; species Hemibagrus guttatus. The sequence continues at coordinate 5,842,895 of JAUCMX010000005.1, read as the reverse complement.
TTTAGGGTCAATGTCATAGTTGGGTGGCTCCCTCCATTCTACCAGAAGCCATGTTTGGCTCATTTTTTTAAAAATAGATAAATACATACATATATTGAAAGGTCTACAAAACTGCATATAGTCTCATCATTCACATTCATCTGTTGCCTTCAGCTGTCTGTATCCATGACAACAGTGTTACCTTAAACACCAGCCAGCGCGCTCTCACGGTCTCGTCCGGTTCTGATTAAAATGATTTCTGAAGTAACAAAAAAGTACACTGGCATTAATTATAAGCATTGAAAATATAAAACAGAACAAGGTTTTTGTTAACAAGGCATAAAGCTCATTTTATATAGTTATTTCTTAAAATAAATGTTGATATAGTCGGTATAGGACTGTGTACTGGTTTAGTTATAATGTATCCTCAGCAACAAAATAAAAAGAAAAGAAAAAAATTACAGGAAATAAGAACTCGTGCAAGAAAACTACTTTCCTTTTTTTGGATTTTGTTTCTGCATGAGGTGCACAGCAGTCCTGTAGGAACTATAAAATCCTGCAGGATTTTTCACTTGGGCCAGTGTTTCTGCTGTACTGAAGGGTCCATTGTCAATCTGTCCTGCAGGATTTCATCATTCCTACAGGATAGCAGCAGGTATACTGCAGCAAAAATGGAAATCCTGCAGGATTCCTGTAGATTATTCTTGTAAGGGCTGTTGGAAATTTGTACAAATTCATGTGTGTGTGAGTCAGACTGAAACTGTTTTAATAATGAAGACTGGGTTTATGTGGGAAAATATGGCTATGCAATTTAGACCTATAGTTACACTCATCTAACTACACATTATTAATATTTTATCCATAGTTCATATTTGTAACTATTACTCACTCCACAGCTCTTCCATGGATGTTGGCTTTGTAAAGTTCTCTGCAGACTGTTTTTGTGGAAACAGGATCTTTAAGGTGGATATTAAGTTCTGCTGTCACTTTTGCTGCAGTAGTTTTGTGTTGTTTGGACACCGTTCTTGCTAGAGTTCGACAGTACCTATCATTAAATTTAGATTTTTGTCCATTATTCTTCTTTTTGTATAGAAAGAAAGGCATGACTTTATCATTCATAATCATGGACATTTTTGCTCTTTGTAACACCAAAGAGTTGGACTGTAAAGGTTACAGATACTCCTGATAAACATGCTCCCACCATCTGTCCCCTTTAGAAGTCTGAAAAGTTAACCATTTCAACAATGTCTTAAATTAACCACTGCTGAGCACGACTGTTTTTATACTGGTATGCAAATTAGACAATATATAGTAACAAAAAATAAATGAATTATAAACACAAAGTTTATTTTTTCAGAGCAGCATACACAAATAATATTAAGCTTTATAATAATGGGTGTTCACATTATTTTGTTCAATCTCTGTATCTGTAAATTAGCTGATAGTTTTAATAAAAGCAAACTGTTACATTCACTATTCCACTATTACTCTATTACACTATTATATCATCATTATACACCATGGCGTAAAATTCCAGAGAAATGTCCAAGATACTGTATCTGTAACTCAGAAGCCCCCATTAAACCTTGAAATTTCACATGGAGCGAAGAACATGGCAAGACCAAGGGGAAGCGGGGAACTTGGCTAGGCCAGAGGGGGGAACAAAAATGACATCAAGGCAAGAAGTCAAGAATGACGATGAATAGATAACAATTTAAATCAGAACATACAGTGTTTTCAGTCTTCAATCCAATCATGAAAATTGTTATACTAATATACTAATATACTAAATAGCAGCCATTTAAGAAAAAAGGAAGCATAGTCTCAGTGAATCTACTGCTTAAGTTGTGAAAAGCAGCTCTGACTCCTTCATCATTTCATACCAACAGCAAAACCCAAAGTGACTGTGAGAGTGAATCCTCAGAGCTCCGTCTACACTGGGGACACCATCACTCTGAGCTGTGAGCTGCAGCAGGAGACTGGATGGGAGTTTCAGTGGTACAAAAATAATCAGCTGTTACAGTCTCCAACCAGTGAAGAAACGAACACACTTAAAGTGACCGTAAAAGATGCAGGAGAAACAACATATCAGTGCCGAGCACGCAGGGGAAACTACAACACAGAAGTCAGTGATCCTGTCAAGATTACAGCGAGGGGTATGTCTTGAATTTTTTTTCTTTCTATCTCAGCTTTGGTAGAAGGGATAACAAAAAGTGTAATTTATTTTTATTCCAGAATGTTTAAAATAGTCTTGAAATACATATGTTTAACATTGTTTGTCATTTGTGGCTGTGAGATGCATTGCAAACTTTCACGAACATAATAACAAAGAAAAATAAAAATAGAGTTGAAACTATAATTTTATGTTTTGAATATATAAATGTTTTCAGGACAGAGGAGTTCATGCTTTACAATTTTGCTGTAACATAGCAAACTGCATTTCTCCCATTTATTTATGAAAAGTGAGAAAAAATGAGTCTAGTGAGGAAATGACTGTTTATTTTTGCTAGAATGTAAGTGAGAAAAGGAAGTTGTTTTACAAGCATTCCAACGAAACAAATAAAGTAATCTATGGCACTTTGCTGTGGTTTAAAAGGAATAAAGCACACGAGGACAAGCTGTTATAGGAAATAATCTGGGTGGAAACAGTAACTCGGCTTCATAACACAACCACATTACTCAGTATTTTCTATAACAGTGTTAGACAGAGTGTTTTATTATTTAAAATACTATATATAAATAAATTAAATAAATTATCTTTACATCATCACAGTCTAAACACAAAATTAATAGAACTGTTTTAATGATGAAAACTGGGATTTTCATTCACTATTCCATTATTCCTATATCATCATTATACATCATGACGTCAAATTCATCATGACAGTTTAGATCCTCTTTTAATTTTCTACAGTAAGACCTAAACCAGTGACATCCATAAATCCTGATAATCAGGTGTTCAGTGGAGACACCGTCACTCTGAGATGTGACATACAGGATGAAAGTGTCTCTAGCTGGCAGTACAGCTGGTATAAAGATGCTTCACACAGTCCTGTCAGTAGTGTACAGGTGTACAGAATCAGTGGTGTTGAAGTGACCCACACAGGTAAATACACCTGTAGAGGAGCAGAGAGAGGAGGCTCACGCTCCTCACACTTCAGTGATGCTGTTACACTGACTGTATCAGGTGAGTGTGTCAGGTGAAAATTAGACATTAATGAAAAGTTCCATACTGTGTATTAAATAAATATAGAAAACATTTATGTATTTCCTATTTCCTATTGTCTAGTAGACACCAATTTCTTTCACAAGAATCATCATCATCTCATTTAAATACAACCTCATTAGCTTTTCTTCATTTGACTGATGTCTGTTCACACTAACACCTCTGGGGAAATAATCCCTGATTCACTTCTGTTCCGTCGGCTATATCTCTAGTTACTAATGTCTTTGTATTCAGTCATTTAAATATTTTAAAACTTGTTCTGCTGTCATCTGTATAAAATGTGTAAGCATTGTAGACATGCTGACCGCCACTATCCATTTATAGTTCTTTAAAATCCAGCTGTAGAAACTTCTAATACATTTTACTAGTCTGCCATAATCTAAAATCTAATCTAAAATCAGCAAATACAGTGTTTCTACACTTCAATCCAATCATGAATTTTGTTACTTGGAAAATATACTGAATATCAGCTGTCACAGCTCGCCCGAGATCCGACCGCGAGAGGGAGCTGTCGCCCGCGTTTTGAGCCACTTCCGGTTTCGGCGGGCTCAAATACGGGTGCGCACTTCCTGCTCGTCGCGAGATATTGTTTTCTTATGGAACATATTGAGCGTTATCTTCGTGATACTTCGGCTGGATTTTTGTGTATGACCTGGACTGGCTTTCATTTCTTCTTTGGGACTTTCTCTGATGTTGTGTGGATTGGTTATTGGACTTTGCTTGCGTACTGGATTACTCTTTTGGATTACCCTTTCTGTGTTGACGATTGGATTTACCGCTTCCCCGTTGCCGACTCTCTGACTGTTTCCTCTTTCACGCTCTCTCTTTCGCCGGTTCCGCGAATGGACCCGGCTTCTTCCGGCGCCGGCGGCGCGCCGTTACGGAATATCTCGCCACCTACGGATCCAGCGGAGCTGCGCGAAATCATCGTGCGGCAGGACTCGCTCATCCGCGCCTTTCAGGCTCAGCTGGAAGCGCTAACGGCCCAGCTGAGCAGCGCGACCGCTGCCACGCCGCGGGAATCGCCTATCACTCGCGGTGAGTCAGCCCGGTTAGCAGTTCCGGATAAATTTGATGGCTCCGCCGATCGCTGTCGTGGGTTTTTCCGCCAGTGTGGGGTGTTTTTTTCTCACCAACCGGGGATGTATAGCGAAGATGGGACTAAATGCGCGTTCCTGCTGTCCCTGCTTATGGGGAAAGCCCTCGAATGGGCTTGGGCGGTGTGGGACGCCGACCCTCTGATATGGGCTTCCTATTCTCACTTCTAGGAAGCTATCCGTGAGGTGTTTGAACATCCCACGGGCGGCAAGGACATATCGGTCCAGCTGATGGAGATCCGTCAGGGTTCAGAGTCCGCCGCCGATTATGCTATCCGGTTCCGTACCCTAGCGGTGCAGTCTGAGTGGAATGACGCGGCGCTCTGGGCCGTGTTCCGCGCCGGCTTGAACCCCGCCCTTCAGACGGAAATCGCATGCCACGTGGAGGCCACGTCCCTTTCCCAGTTTGTGGCCACAGCGATTCGCCTGGACAACCTGCGGCGCCAACGCCGGACCGGGGCCCCCGACATGGCCTCCGCCCGTCCCCGCGTCAGAATGGACTGCCCGGGGTGGGGTGAGAGGGACCCAGAACCCATGCAGCTGGGGAGATCTAGGTTGGCGGAGGAGGAACGTCGACCCCGTGGACCCCCGAGGCGGTGCTACAACTGCGGGTCCACTGGCCATCTAAGTCCCCGCTGTCCAGAGAGAGCCGCTGATTCCCAGGTGGGTGACCGCTCACTATTAATGAGTCTCACCATTCCTGTGTCTCTGCTGTTCGCTGACCGTTGTGTCCATGTTCCAGCGTTAATTGACTCCGGGGCAGCCGTGAACCTTGTCGACGGGGCGTTGGTGGAGGAACTGGGCATCTCCACCTCCCCCTGTGTACCATCTTTGAGGATCACGGCCATTGACAGTCAGCCGATTGGCAAGGGCTACCTCCGACGCCAGACAGAGCCACTGGGTCTCCAGGTGGGCCTCTTCCATCACGAGAGGCTGACTTTCTACATAACCTCCTCCCCGGAGAACCCTGTCATTCTGGGGTTCCCGTGGCTAAGGCGCCACGACCCCCAGATCTCCTGGCGCACGGGAGAACTGACGCGCTGGTCACCTGCCTGCCTGAGAAACTGCCTGAGGAACCCAGTGTCCAGGTCCTATGGGATGTGCAGCGTCGAGAAGGCGGACACCGGGACTCGCATACGCCTTCCGCAGCCTTATACAGACTTTGAAGGAGTGTTTAGTCAGGAAAGGGCATCACACCTGCCGGAGCATCAGGAGTGGGACTGTGCCATTGACCTGCTGCCCAATACGTCTCTCCCCAAGGGCCGGATTTACCCACTGTCCCTCCCTGAGTCCAAGGCTATGGAGGATTATATCGAGGGGGCCTTGGCAGCGGGCCACATCCGGCCATCTACGTCACCGGCCGCCGCGGGGTTCTTCTTCATTGAGAAGAAGGATGGGGGGCTCCGCCCTTGCATCGACTACCGGGGCCTGAACACCATCACCGTCAGGTACCCTTACCCCTTGCCGCTAGTACCTGCGGCACTGGAGCAGCTGCGGGGGGCCCGGGTGTTCACTAAACTCAACCTCCGGAGCGCCTACAACCTGGTTTGTATCCGAAAGGGCGACGAGCGGAAGATGGCGTTCCACACGACGCATGGGCACTACGAGTACTGCGTGATGCCCTTTGGTCTCACCAACGCCCCGGCGGTCTTCCAGGCCCTCATTAACGGGGTGTTTCGGGACCTTCTGGGGAGGGGCGTCATCGCCTACATCGACGACATACTGGTGTATTCCACCTCCATGGAGGAACACGTGTGCCAAGTCCGGGAGGTGCTCGCCAGGCTGCAGCGCTTTCATCTATTCATAAAACTGGAGAAGTGCGAGTTCCACCGGACCACGGTGACCTTCCTGGGGTATGTAATCTCCCCTCGGGGAGTGGAGATGGACACGAACAAGGTTCGGGCCGTGTCGGAGTGGCCTGCTCCAGCCACCATTAAGGAATTACAGCGGTTCTTGGGGTTCGCTAATTTCTACCGGAGGTTCATCCGGAGCAACAGTTCGGTGGCTGCCCCACTTACCTCTTTCCTAAGGGGGAAACCCAAGAAACTGAACTGGATGGGCCAGGCTCGGGCGGCCTTCCAAAGACTCAAGGACTGCTTCACCATGGCCCCCATTCTATGCCACCCTGACCCCGATAAGCCGTTCGTGGTAGAGGTGGACGCTTCTAGCAGCGGGCTCGGAGCGGTGCTCTCCCAGCGACACGGCGACCCCGGGAAGGTACACCCCTGTGCCTTCTACTCCTGGAAGCTCACGGCCGCGGAGGTCAACTATGATGTGGGCAACCGGGAGCTGTTGGCCATCAAGGCAGCGCTGGACGAGTGGCGCCACTGGCTGGAGGGAGCGCGCCACCCGTTCCAGGTTCTGACTGATCACAGCAATCTGGAGTATCTGCGCGGGGCCAAACGCCTGAACCCCAGACAAGCCAGGTGGGCCCTATTCTTCACCCGGTTCCAGTTCACCGTATCCTACCGCTCTGGGTCCAAGAATGGCAAGGCGGACGCTCTGTCTCGGCAGTCCGAGGGGGCTGGCGACCTCGGACAACCCGAGCTCATCCTTCTGGCCACCGCTCTGCTGGCTCCGGTCCGGTGGGACCTACTGGGCGAGATTCGGCGGGCCCACGCCGAGGAACCGCCTCCCGCTGACTGTCCCCCACGTCGACTCTTCGTCCCGTCGCAGTTCCGGACCCAGGTGATGCGGTGGGTGCACGAGGCACCCAGCTCGGGACATCCGGGTGCCCGCCGATCTGCTCAGCTGGTCAGCCGCCGATTCTGGTGGCCCTCCTTGGGGCCTGAGGTTGAGGATTTCGTCCGACAATGTGCCACCTGTGCCCAGGCACGGACGAGTCGTCAGTGTCCCGAGGGACTTCTGGAGCCCCTTCCGGTTCCAGGGCGTCCCTGGTCGCACCTCTCCGTGGATTTCCTCACGGACCTGCCAGACTCGGAGGGATTTACGGCTATCATGGTGGTGGTGGACCGCTTCTCCAAGGGTCTTTGCCCACGGCCATGCAGACGGCGGACGCCATGTTCGCCCATGTGTTTAGGAACTTTGGGCTCCCAGAGGACATTGTGTCGGACCAAGGTCCGCAATTCACCTCTCGGGTGTGGAGAGCGCTGTGCGCGCGACTGGACATCGGGGTGAGCTTAAGCTCGAGCCACCATCCCCAATCTAATGGGCAGGCAGAACGCCTTAACCAGGAGATAGGCCGCTTCCTGCGGAGTTACTGCAGCAGGGAGCAACAAAGATGGAGCGAGTTCCTGCCCTGGGCCGAGTACGCCCAGAACTCCCTCACGCACTCCTCCACAGGCCTAACGCCTTTTCAGTGTGTGCAGGGGTACCAGCCCCCACTGTTCCCGTGGTCAGGGGAACCTTCCAGCGTCCCGGCTGTGGAGGAGTGGTACCGACGCAGTCAGGAGGTCTGGGAGCGAGCCCATGTGCGGCTGCAGAGGGCGGTGAGGAGGCAGAGGATCCAGGCCGACCGACATCGTCGCCCACACCCAGCCTACCAGGTTGGGCAGATGGTGTGGTTGTCCACCCGGAACCTCCGCCTCAGGCTGCCCTGCCGGAAGCTCAGCCCCAAGTTCATCGGCCCGTTCGAGATCATCCGTCAGGTGAATCCGGTGGCGTATCGACTCCGACTCCCGGCGTCATATCGCATCTGCCCCACCTTCCACGCGTCCCTTCTCAAGCCTACGCATGCTTCCGCGGGAGAGTCGGTGGTCGGTGGGGACCCACCGCCGCCCCTGGACATCGAGGGGTCGCCGGCTTACCAGGTGCGGTCCCTGCTGGACTCCAGACGGCTGCGGTCACGCCTCCAATATCTCGTGGACTGGGAGGGATACGGCCCCGAGGAGCGATCGTGGGTGGACGCCTCGGACATCTTGGATCCTTCGCTGTATGAGGACTTCCACCGCGACCACCCCACCAGGCCCGCCCCACGGCGCAGGGGGCGGCGCAGAACCCCCGGAGGTGTTCCTAGAGGGGGGGGCTCTGTCACAGCTCGCCCGAGATCCGACCGCGAGAGGGAGCTGTCGCCCGCGTTTTGAGCCACTTCCGGTTTCGGCGGGCTCAAATACGGGTGCGCACTTCCTGCTCGTCGCGAGATATTGTTTTCTTATGGAACATATTGAGCGTTATCTTCGTGATACTTCGGCTGGATTTTTGTGTATGACCTGGACTGGCTTTCATTTCTTCTTTGGGACTTTCTCTGATGTTGTGTGGATTGGTTATTGGACTTTGCTTGCGTACTGGATTACTCTTTTGGATTACCCTTTCTGTGTTGACGATTGGATTTACCGCTTCCCCGTTGCCGACTCTCTGACTGTTTCCTCTTTCACGCTCTCTCTTTCGCCGGTTCCGCGAATGGATCCGGCTTCTTCCGGCGCCGGCGGCGCGCCGTTACATCAGCCATGTAAGAAAATATACAACTGTAACATCTTGTATTAAATGTTAAATATAAATGTGTGTTTTAGACACAAAGCATCTGTTAGACACAGTGAATCTACTGCTTATGTTGTAAAGTGAAAAGCAGCTCTGACTCCTTCATCATTTCATACCAACAGCAAAACCCAAAGTGACTGTGAGAGTGAATCCTCAGAGCTCCGTCTACACTGGAGACACCGTCACTCTGAGCTGTGAGCTGCAGCAGGGGACTGGATGGGAGTTTCAGTGGTACAAAAATAATCAGCTGTTACAGAATCTGAGCAGTGCACAAGTGAAAACACTTCACGTGACATTCAATAATGCAGAAGAAGCAGAGTACAAGTGTCGAGCACGCAGGAGAAACTACGGCTACTACTCCTACACAGAGTTCAGTGA